>JAOTAV010090572.1:0-11521 GCA_026546445.1 Cyclargus thomasi | reverse complement strand
CTCGATTACTCATGGTTCCCATCATCAGCCACCATCATGGTGAATATGGGACCTATTCGGAACAATACCCTATACAAAAAAGAAAAAATTTTGAAAATCGGTTCACAAACGGCGGAGCTATGGTTGAACATACATAAAAAGAAAATCACAGCCGAACATATAACCTCCTCGTTTTTGGAAGTCGGTTAAAAATTAAGAAACACGTCTATGGGAACCTGTTATCCCCGTATTATTGGCAAAAGAGTTAATTTATAATAATATTGTTTTTTTTTGCGTTATTGTCTTCCTTTTGTGTCGAATTTCAAAGCACTCATTCAGGCTTACAAAGCTTTCAGAACTTCAAGGGCTGGTACCAGACTCAAAATAAACGTCTACTTAGCAATCATTTTCCTTTATATTACTTATCTCTTCCTATTTGGCCTAAACAATTAAAAATGTAATTTAGCAAAAGGCCTCATCAAACTACAGTTGGCTATAAAGTAATTGTTGTTTTCACGCGTGGCAACTTTATGATCTGAATTCTAATTTCAAACCAACCTATTGATCTTATTCCGTCATCCGGGATAGCATTTTATCCCGGGCCTGTTCCAAATTCAAAATAGAACAATACGCACAAATACGAGTAACTTTGATGTATGAATACAAAACGTACTTTTTGTAATTAAAAGAACGCATGCTTTTAAAGAAATCTTTATTAACTATATGATGTTGCTGGCGCCTTGGTTAAAACACATTTTGTCGTGACAAGACCCTTTCTATGTTCTAACACCGTAACGTCCTTTTCCAGTCTTAAATGTATCCGTACATGTTTCTGTTCACTGGTTTTGGCGTAATGGAGTAAATATAAGGAGACGAATGGACGAAACACTTTCGCATATAGAGAAGAATATTTTAAATTTTAAGAGCATCCGTAGCCTAGTGGGTAAGACCTTTGTTTCGGACTCGAGAGAGTGCAGGTTCGAACCCCGGTGGAGGCATGTACCAATGAGACTGAATACTGAATACTGAATGAGAGATGCTCATTGCCGTGGGCGTGCCATATTTTGGCACGATTGGGCCGGCTCGGCTGGCCGGCCTCGGGCCTCGGCTCGGCCTCACAAAAAACTGGCGTGAAACGGTGTTTCGTTTAGTGAGTGACTTTACCGGTGGCCCAACTTTCCTAATCCCTTATATACCCACATAAAGGCCGGCAACGCACTTGCGACTCTTCGGATGTTACGAGTGTCCATGGGCGACGGCAGTTGCCTTCCATCAGGTACCCCGTCTTCTCTCTTGCCCGCTAAATATCATAAAAAAGATAATGAAGCATTTCCCAAGTCATTTTATCTTTTCCACAAAAAATGTACGGTTACTACCTTCAAACTAAGTTGCTGGTATTTAGCACAATTTACAAAGAACACGTTCATAAGATAGGAAGATACTAGGTCGTCTAGATATTAAATGTTATACGTGCCTAAAATTGTGCTAATAACAAACACACACATACATTTTCCAGATTAACACGAATGCAGTATATTTTCGTTCTTTGTTAAAAGTGGAAGTGAATTGTCACATAACAATAAAGGCATAAAAACATAGCATTAGGTACGTGATATACATAACACAGTGGTTAAAACATATTAAAATGTGCAATTATGCAGTTCTAAGGTGGTCCTAATTGAAGACATAAGTGGAATAAGCAGATAACTAACATTTAAAAAATTGCCGGATTTTTGTTTTAATGGACGCTTTAGGACGGGAAAAACTATTTGACGTTTAAATAATATGAATTTTATGTACAGCTAGATACACTATCTAGTTAATAAAGCAGGTAAGTGACATGATTAATAATAATTGTATGGGAAAAAATGAGTATTTACTTGAAGGTTGTAAAATGTTGGTTATCAGCTTCTTCCACTTATGTCTTGATTGAAAGCGAATTTGAAAATATTTTTGTAGCCCAGAATACATACTATTAGAACAATTAGTTTCAAATACTAACTTTCAAGATATAGTTTTAAAAATTGCTGTAGTCTTTTTACGGACAAAGCACATTCAATATAGCGCTAGGCAATTTAGGACTCTCGGTGTTTGGTCTAGAATATTCATAATTCTATACTAACACTATAAATTCTATACTAACACTATAAACGTGAAAGTGTCTGCCTGTCAATTGGTATGGTGATAATTTGAGTTCCTGCAAAGGATAGCAAATATAACATAAGATAATTTTCATCTCGGAAAATGTACGATTACACGGATAAATGAATTTCAGCGTAACGGTTTTGCGGCATCAACTATACTCCATTCGTAATAAGTTGGCACAAAATTTCATATGTATTTCATTAACATAAAATGTCAGAATTGGTATGAAATTCCATACCAAGTTATTTTCAACACACTACAGTAAAGAAGCACACTATAGTAAGCACACTATAGTAAGTATACTATAGTAAACACACTATAGTAAATGAATAAGGCCACATCTCATCCTCACTTTTTGAGGGTTATTAAAATTTTAAGTCATGGAATTTGGCAGAGGTTTTCCTTGTACAATATAGATTTTTAAGTAGACCTTGGAGGCGCTGGTGCATCATTTCCCGAGTTTTTCAACTCAAACATTATAACAAAACATACTTGCTATGTTTAAAATTGAGCAACAAATCTGGTTAATGTTGTAGGATTTTGAGTGTAGATAAGTGCGGGGTGAGTGACCGTAATATTTTCGTTTGTTTACGTTTTTCTCCGTTGCTTAGCGCACGTGCTCGTAAATCAATATAACTTTCCTAACGGTGGCCATATTCACGTCACACA
Organism: Cyclargus thomasi; assembly: GCA_026546445.1. Lineage (NCBI taxonomy): Eukaryota > Metazoa > Arthropoda > Insecta > Lepidoptera > Lycaenidae > Cyclargus > Cyclargus thomasi. The sequence continues at coordinate 8,728 of JAOTAV010090572.1, read as the reverse complement.
GTAAAATATAACGTATTTTGTGGTAAGACGTAGAAATTTCTTCAACTTTTTGAAAGTTGGTTAAAGAGGGAATATATTTTTTATAAAAGTGTTGAAACGCGTGAAGAACGATTACAATAATTCAGTCCAATTAACATACTGAACTTGCTAAAACATTACGTGCCCTTTAATTTAGGAAATTATAAAATGTTTTAAGGCTCTGCTTAGACTGACTTCTGCTAGATCAGTGAGATACCTTGCAATCTCTATAAATGCAGTGTAATAAGTCACAGTTTCTTCTACTAATATACTAAGATCCCTTCATCAACTTTCTATCAAACGCCGGCAACGCACTTACTGCTCCTTGGATGTTGCCAGTGATAGGCGACTGTACTTGGCTGTTTATCAGGTGACGCGTTTGCTCTATTGTCTCTAAAATTTTAAAAAGTCATAAATGACATATAACTGCACCATTAACATGTAGTTTCCTTCAACACGGTTACATTACCAAAACAGCTGACCTTGATAAAGAAATGTAAAAAAAACAACAAAATATCCAAAAACAGCAACAGAAACTAGCTAAAATATTGATACCGTTACAAGGTAACAATTGGCTAGTTTTCTGTTGATGATTTGGGCATTTTGTTGTATTTTTTAATTTTTTTATCAATGTCAAGTATCTAGTTAATGTGACGGTCTTATACGTCATATTTCAACAGTTCAATATCTCGTCTGCTTTAACAACAAGAAACAGGGCTTGGTCTCTATTGTGTGTATGAAGCGTATCGTCGATATATCAGCTGTACACGGTCTACAGACATACAGACAGTATGATTCAGGTCGGAGTTGAGCTCAATTCTCTAATCAACTAAATTGGCGCGTCCTCCGCCCAGATAATTCGCTTTGTGCTCTTCGCTATGTTTATATTATGACAGGTGGATTATGTATAACATTATTTAAAGGATCTGAATTACTTATGTATATACGCTGTAATGTATAATGTCAAAAATTATATGAAATTCCGTGCCAATAGTTATTTTGAATAGATAATAGTCGCAGTGTTTCTTCCGTGAAAAAATAAATATTCGACTTCCACAGCAAAAAAGGATTAATGAACTGAAGAGTAATAAATAATTCTCTTTCTCTGTTAGTGCCTTACAAGGATTGGCCTAAGCCTCAATATTTACCGTAATTAATCTTTATAACTTTGAAAACGGTACCAGCTTTTACAATTTGTTAGATTCTTGACATTAAACTTACATTAAATTAGCTGGTACCGACCACCGATTCCCGGAGAAATCCTCGAATCGCCATCTATAATGATTCAAGAGTTCTTATCAGCACCTTCAGAACCAGGGTATACATTTGTCAAAAATCTTTAGGCAATTGGCAGATTACTGTTACAAAATTACAGGTGTTCTTTTTGACGTTTGTTACTAGCATTAAAATCCGTTTTTCTTTTTTTCTATTTTGACGTGATTGATCGCCAACACAAAGAACAAGCAAATTTTCATTGCCTATTCTTATGTCCCGCAAACAGTGTCCGTACCCTGAAATCTTTTTGACACTCGAGCGAACGAAACGGAACCCTGAATCCTACTCTAACAAACGTGAAATGACGTTGTTAGAGAAGGACGGCAGCATTTGGTCGAGCCCGAAGCATTGAATGTGCCGTTTGAGAGTAGGGCTCCAGATACCGCGTGCAAGATATTTTCCATAATTCCAATGCTCAGAAGGCGACAGCCACAATCTACTAATGCTATGCATAAATGAAGCATTATATGTATTATGCGGTCGTTAACATGCAACATCGAGCACCATGAACTCAAAAATATTTATTTTTATTTTTCAGAAAACATCAAACATCGATTCCCAGAAACCGCCTTACATCAGGTGAAGGTGAAAGACCGCAGACGTTGTGACCTCCCGAACTTACGAGTCGGGGACGACATGTCGTGTCCCGACACTCCGACCTCCAGCACCCCCGCCGACGAACACAAGCGCCTGGTCGACGACACCTTCCTCAACAAAATGAAAGGTCTCGTCGAACGACTGAGGCTCGAAAACGCGACCTTGAAGAAAGCACTCGACTCCGAGCGGAGTGAAGTTCGAGCGCTCAAAGCCCGCCACGACAGCGCTATTCGAAATTTAAAGACTGAGTTCAAGAAGAAAGAGGATTTACTAGAGAAACAGCTGAGGACGCCTAGAATAGAGAAAACTGAGGAGCCAGGAAATACCAAGCTGGTTGAACTCAAACGTTTGGCGACAGAGATACAGTCTTTAAAAGCGGCTAATAAGGGTTTACAAGAAAAGCTCAAGGTTGGTAGACTTTTTTATTTTACCTAAGCTATCTATAAAAACATATGCCCTTTCGGCCAAGCTGTTGATAAAATTATATTTGAATTGTTACCTACAAGTACTTATCTAAATAAATCGGTTCCGTTTGAAGCCACGGGTCACGGCTAGTACCTAATTGTGTCTTACTTTCAAATTTGTTTTCTTAACCAGTTTTGGTAATTCTTTAGCTAATTCGGCATCAATCCTTAAGTATGAGCGTCCGTGGCCTAATGGGTAAGACCTTTGGTTCGTACTCGAGAGAGTGCAGGATCGAACCCCGGTGGAGGCCTATACCAAGTCACATTTTTAGATCTCAAGTACATAATACGGATGCTTATTGCCGTGGGAGAGCCATGCTTCAGCACGAATGGACCTGCTCAACCGGAGTGATACCACGGCCTCACAGAAACCTGGCGAGAAACGGCGTTGTGCTGTGTTTCGTTCAGTGAGTAAGTTTACCGGTAGCTCAACTTCCCTAATCCCTTATCCCTGTTCCCTATTCGCACTTGCGACTCTTCGGATGTCGCGAGTGTCCATGGGCGACGACAGTTGCTTTCCATCAGGTAACCCGACTGTTTGCTTGCCCCCTAAATATAAGAAAAAGTATCTACTCGCAATATTCATACACCTTCATTTCTTTTTTAATAGGTACACTCTTCATCTTTCTACGACGTAAAGTTTTTAATTTCGAAATCAGAATATTGTGTTTTTCCTTGAATGTCACTGTAATTTTGCCAAGAACAGAGCTCACTTTTTCGACTGTTTTATGGTACTTATGTAAAAGAAATTCGAGAGGACTTTGATTGTTTCTCCTAGCAGCATGCACGATCAACTCTGAGAAAAAAATACCAGTGCTCGTTCCTAGACCGACAATCCACACTATAAAGAATTCCTTGAGATTGTCCGTGTTTAACGCTTTCTTGTCCTTCGTGAGTTCCTTCGTTTTTACATGACGGGGAGTGAATTCGTCTGTAAGGGACCAGTATTGCAAGATACCTCCTTGGTTAAGATGGTGCAGGAGATAGTTTACTCTGGGCAAATAAGGGCTTCCGTACTTTAATCCATAAACTATAGAGCAGGGTACGGGACAGTCCTGCACGGTGTGGTATATAGGCCTTCCGCGGATCATGTTACTGGGTTTACGTGCTATGTATTCTGCATCAGTTTTTCTAAACAATATAGCATACCCGAAATCTCGCTTATCCAGTATTTGTTTTATTCTATCGTCATTCACAATTTCAATGCGGTCCTTAAATTTCTCGTAGTACTCAGGAATGAGACTTTTGTTGAAAAGCAAGAAGTCGCGATTGTGTACACCGAAAGTCATGTTACTTCTGAGCAGTTCCGGCAAAGTATTGATGTCCGCTTTAAATCTTGGGTATGAAATGGCAGATGTTATTATACCCTGGAACGAAATTAATTAGGTAAAAAAAACCTATATTTAGCATATATATAGCAATTTTTTAATATTGTAAAATACTTACATCAATTGCGCAGTCTACAATCAAGGAGTAAATCATGATCATCAGTGAGACACATCGAAACACTGGTCCAATAAACTTTATGTCAACAGTTTGTCTTATCAAACATCTCACAACGTCTAAAATTATTTCCTGAGCTGGTCTATTTTCCTTCCATATTTTAGATTCTACTTTGTAAACAAAAACGCTCACAGCGATTAGAAAAACTACGTTAAATACAAAAAGAATCAGCATATTCTTCGATATTAGTTTTAGAGTCGTCGTAAATGTAGATTGTTTTATAGACTTCTTTATCAGAAAACATAGTTCGTCTTGTATAAGGGGAAATGTGGTGTCAATGTAACCGTAATAGGTCGTTTTGAGTATTCTGGAACTTAATTCCAGATCAGTGTATCCGTCCATTAGATCTTTAGTTACTCCTGTAGCTGTACCGTTTTCGAGCAAATCTCCAACTGTGCTGTCATCTCTAGGTTTCAATGGTTTGCAAGTCGCATTAAGCTGCTGCATAACTGTCATTACAAGTCTAGAATTACAGCCTATGGGCTCTGGGTTATCCGATATATAAGGCTTTCGAAAAACGCTCAAACGTAAAGGGTATCCATACAAATTATGGTATTGAGCAAGGAGAAACTTTGTTACATTCTGGACGTGCGTTATATCTCTGATTTCGTTACAGAATGGATTGTAAGTGAACATTTTCAAGCTGCCCGACCAGAGAACTAGAACAGAATTGGTTATACTCACGCTCCATAGCAATTGGAAGTGGTTCTTCATTGCATAATAGAAATAGCTGTCATCTGTAACTGGGGAGTTTATGACGAAAATTACTGCTGATCTGGGTTTGAATACCCCGGTACTGGCCAAAGCCATTAACGCTTGCTCGCTTCCATCGATGGTCAATTCATTGGATGTTACCAAATATGCTGTCTGACCATGAGTATCGATTTTAGGTTTAGATTTAGAACTGTTCGTATCTGGACATCCGTTTAGAAGCATCACTGGATACCCGCAGCCATAAGTTTCGGTATATTTCAATATTCTGTTCTCGAAATACGTGAAATCACAGAAGGTAATCGTGAAGAACCATTGCTGGAACGCGTTAAATATTTTATCCACGACTTGATAAGCGTATTCAGCTTTGGCGTTCGTCTCATTGTGGTACTGCTCAATTTCTTGATAGAGGGGACTTGATTCATCGATGCAATGGGTTTTATTAATCAAGAGGATTGCAAGTATGGCTTTAAGCTTTAGCATTTTATGACCTTTCTAAAGAAAGGTCTCGATAAATTTTTCGCATAGACACAATTTGGCAATTTCGTCCGATCGGTTACCAGGCTTGCATATGACTGATGGGGTTTAAGGCCATAGGCGTGTCATCATTAGCGGACAGCGGAATTGTATGTAAAAGCCCGTCAATTACCAGTGCAAAGAAAACATTGGCATCGTTTAATTGAGTTTATGATGACAGTTCGCAATATACTGATTCGCTCGTTAAATGCTCCGATAACGAAGTCGCTAATGAAAGAATAACAAAAGTTATAATTGCAAGATATTAACCGTTAATCGCTTCAAGCTTCTGAGAAAATATGTTCTTGAAAGTAACACAAGATGTACAAAAATTATGCTAATGCACATCCGTCTAAAATATAGATTATAAAAAATATAGGTCATTTCCTCAACTCTACACGATAAAAAAAATTTCATTCCGCTCAGCGGCTTCGCAAATTTTATTACGATCGTAAATTTTTCTACTTACAAAACAATATAGAGCTAATGAGACCTTAATTTATTAGCAGGATGGTATGGTGGACAGCAACCATAAAAAGGTTATTTATGAGCATTGATATTTTCCAGGAACTTTAAGCAATCTCGGCGGGAGTCTAATGTAAGCCTTTTTCTTTTTTCAGGTCGCACAAGCGGCGGAGTGCGCCCGCGCAGCCGAGCTGCGAGCACAGGTGGCCAAACACGCTGCACTTGAAGAAGCAGCGAGGCGGGATGCACGGGCGCAGTGTCACAAATTGGTACCTATAGGCGGTTTTATACTATCTAGTATTCTTGCTATCAGTGGCAATAAAACGGCCGCCGAAAAGACTATACAGCTGATATCCTCATTAAGGCGCTGATGATACCAAAGTTGCGTGATCGTTTTTTCTTGTATTTACTAAAAGCCGTACATAAAAGTTACACGCTAAAGCCAAAGTATATTCATGGAGAATTTAAACATATAACTGGTCCATGGTATATCTAAATTTTGTCTGTTGTAGCTGGAGGAAATCAAATCGAAGGAGCGGGTGATCATACAGCTGAGGCGAGATGTGGCCAAGACGACCAATGATCAGGTCAGTGCTTATTGAGTGCTCGTGAAGAAATATAAAATATTATTTGAAACACCTACTAGTTAGAGTCTCGGTAGCGTGTTTTAGGCCCCGCATGTATAAATAGCCAGCGCATGATCGAAAATTTTGCGATGCTCTTTTCATTCATAAAGGTAATCGTTTCTCAAAAAATGTTTGATCGTGCTCTTAGTATCAAGCGCTAGGGGTTTTAGAAACACGATCCCCGATCTCCAATTTTTTCTTCCAACTTAAATATGCCGCCCCGACATATATTTATTTCTACCTTTATCATCTTGATAATTTCAGCTAAAAGGTGTTCATTAAGGCATAGTGCATCAGTAACTGTTCTTTTCGTGTTATTTATATATTTATTTAATAAAGAATTTGGCGACCTCTGCACTTGCCGCCCGGGGCACGGACCATAGCTTGCCCCCCCCTAGATCCGGGGCTGAATGACGTGGCCGATCTAGTGTTTCGAGTGACTTATTCGGCGGATACGAAACTCGATAAGAGTCGTACGTAATCAATTTTATTTTGTACCGCAATTTCGACCTTTCCGAGCTTAAACCGTAATAATTATTAATTACTAATACCTAATTTAAATCTTATCATATACATATTATCTTTATTAGATAGACAAACATTATAACTGAGAAATTCGGAAAAAAAAAATCAGTTCTTATGCATGTATGTTTACAAGCAGTTTACCCGGGACAAAAATTATCCCAGAATCTGTACGGAAATATGGTTTTGTCCCTGGAACACCGAACACATAGAAATGTTTTTATTTATTAAATTATCGGTTAAGGTATTTCATTATCTATCGAATAAACTCATTTTATCAAAGAAAACAATTCTGATTGACTTTTTTAATCAAAGATTTGTTTGGGACAAAAAATAGTTGATTCACCCACGTACAAAATTTTGTGGCCGAAATCGATATATTTTGTTGTTATGTGTTTATACGAGACATTAGAGCCGAAACGCTGTCAAACTTTAGCCCGACGGAAATTCGTCTGTACGTGATTTCGGCATGGTGTGCCATCAGTAATTTAAACATTGCAGGCGTAATCATACCGAAATTGCGCCGCGTAACTTCAGCCTAGGCTTAGTGTGTTTAGTTTCAAGCTGTTGAGATGTAGCCAACGTCTTTTGTGAATCTACAATGAGACTATTACTAAGCGAAAGTTGTTATTTTAAACAATGAGCTTTTATAATATCACGGATCTCACACATCCTCACATGAATGTTAAGTACTTGTCAATTGTCATAATATAATATAGTCAATATGTGTTATGTTCATAACATAACGAATACCAACCTTTGTAAAGTGAATGTTTGTCTGTGTTTTGTAAACGATAATCGCCATTCTAACGATAAATAGGGAAGATAAGTAAACAACCAATTTCGTTGAATGCAAATTATTATGATATTGGGCTAAAAGATATACAGAATAACAAAAAATCTCTGAATTCTGTTGAGAAATAAGTAAGATATTAGCGACTTAAGTTTTCTGCCCATCTCCTTTTCTCAAAACGTAATTTAGTATGAACTTTGTAAACAGCTTATAGACTTTGACGTCACAGTCAATATCTTGGAAAAATGCTTGTAACTTTTTAAATTTTATTAAAAAACTGATCGGACTACACAGTTTTTCAATAACGATAGATTTATTTAAAGAAATAATAAAAAATGCCTATAATTATATTTATATCCCTATTGCCATTTAAATCCAAACATTATGAGGTAGGCATCCCCTAAAATTGAAAAAGAGGATATTAATAAATTATAACCTCAAAGGGATAAAATAGGGGATGCACGTTTTTATATGAAAATACTTTTTAAAAGGTTACTAGAAATATACGATTTTTAAATATCAACAAAGAATCAAATGGGTTAAAAGGTATCCCGACCATACTTATAAAATATGATCTATAAAATTTATAAACTTCGTATGAATGCTTGTTTACTAAAAAAAAAAGGTTTGTTTTTTTTTAAATATTTTTTTTTTAAATTCAAATTCTTTATTGAACATAGAATCGTATACAATAGTATAAATGATGCAGCGTACATCACGTCGTCTAATCCCATGCTAAATTTCATTTGAACGTCTACGTTTTTCCCTCTTTATTTAATCTGACGGAGCTGTATTGCTATGTTGTTTCTAACAGGCGTGATGATTTTAAAATAGTAAATAGGCGTACTATTGATAAAATTGATTTCTGAAAGTTAACAGACCTAAGTGAAATACATATCCGGACTATGTCAACTTCAGGTAAGTTGCGAGCTGTTGGTTGCGTTTAAATAACACGACCAAATTACTTAGGTCCGCAATCGAGGAAATTGAATAATATACAATTGTTTCGATGGTACCATGGTACGACTTAGGTCACTTTATTTTATACAGAAGAAGAGATCTATTAACGCACAACCACTATTCATTCGACGTTCTACCTACATGCCAAATAATATTTACTAATTTAGATTATTAATACAAATTCTAATTCTTATCGTGTTCTGTTATGACATTAAGTAAAAAAAAAGATAATAAAATAGTAATATTGTTTAAATTGTAATAAATTTATTAAAATATTA
>JAOTAV010090561.1:0-11521 GCA_026546445.1 Cyclargus thomasi | reverse complement strand
TCCGCGCTCTCGCTTGCACTCCAAGCCTTAAACGCCTCAGAGCGAGGTAACGCCGCATGAGTCATGTTTTTTCGTGCGTGCAGCCAGCTCTATCGAATTATAAGGCGTTGTCACGTCAAAAAAAATTAGCAAAATCGTACCGCTCGGTTGAAAAGATTTCAGTTATGACTCAACTTTTCCCACCGACACACAACAATAGGGAAGATGCGTATAAAACAAAATTTATGGAATGCAAATTATCATGACAGTGGGCTAAAAGATAAACAGAATGATAAATCTCAGATTTATGTTGAGAAATAAGAAAGATATTATCAAAGTTCTTATGAACTTTGTATGCAGCTTATAGACTTTGACGTCACAATCAGTATCGGATCTCTCTTTCTAAGTGACTTCTTTAAAAGCTTGTAACATTGCTGTTTTCAATTTTATCAAAAAACTAATTGGACTACATCGTTTTTCAATAACGATAGTATTTTTCAAAGAAAGAATTAAAATTCATGCACATTCCCTATTATATATACAGGGTGTAACAAAAGTAAGTGACAAAACTTTAAGGATCGTATGTATCCCTGATATGGAGCTCACTGTAATAGCGCTGAAAGCAAAAAAAAAAAAGTGATTTGAATGGGCAAACTCATGTGCACTGATTGAGTGGGCTCTATATCAGGGACACATACAATCCATAAAGTTTTATCACTTACTTTTGTTACACCCTGTACATTAAGATTATGGTTTCGATATTATCTCAGTGTTTAGGACTTGAGTGGGTAAACGGTTAAATATTTTTGAAAATTACTGTGGTACTATTTACAAACTGGTGTGATATTATTTAAAAACTAGTGGTTATTGAACTGAAAAAGATTAGAAATACTTTAACGTAGATTCTATGTATAGATGGATGTTGAAGTACGTAAGATAGAAAGATAGAAAATTCTTTATTTGTACATAACCTAACTTAAACATAATGAAGGAACTGTACAAATTGGCGGTCTTTTGTCAAAATTATTAAGAAAAATTTATTGGTCTAATGTTGTATCTCGTTCGTTATCCACCTCTTACCCCAGTAAAGAAATTGTTTGTCAGTGAAAAAGGAAATTTTGACTTCGGGACTTTGTTTGGACAGCTTAGGAGTTAAACATACTAAAGGTCCCGTGGAAGTGAGCGAAAGCGAATTGATACCATTAATCTCAACCGACTTCAAAAACTCTGTTCTCCTTGCTCGGCCTTAAAGTAAATACCAAAATTAAATTTTGAACTAATCCCGAGGGTTTGGTCGCCCAAAGGGTATCCGATCAATTTCGGCGAGAGTAGTTTACATAGGTCAAGTGTTAGTGATACATAGGAGATTATGCTGCCAGGCTGGCTTGACCTGCTCCATGGATCGGTTAATGTATCGATGACGAGAGAAAAATACTCAGAAATAAAAAACCACACTGATATTACAAATGGGAAAGAATGTTTGTCCTTCCTTCATGTCCTAACGAAATAACCAATCGCCTCGATTTTTGACATAAACAGTTAAAAGGATGGAGACAGGAGAGCATTGTCTTGAAAAACATCATGTCTTTAAAGAAGATTAAAAGAATATTCGTTTTTTACGCGATTATTAAAGTTGATATGAACAAAATGTAGATAATATTGTAATAGCTGTTTATGACGGCCTCTATGGCTCATTTGGTAAGCGCGTTGGTAGCTTAAGCCGGGGGTCGCGCGTTCGAATCGCGCCGACGTGACAGAACAAAAGTTTTTTAATGTTCCGGGGTCTTGGATGTGTATATTATGTTAAATATGTGTATGCTATAAAAAGTATTAAACATGTTTCTGGTATCTTCTGGTACCCGTACCACAAGTTCTTCAGGTCACCACAAGGTCACCACGGGGCCAGACTGACACGGTGTGAAGCATCCAATATTATTGTTAGTGTTGTTTATTTATTTGCGCTTGATAGCCGTTTTACATTTTTCCAACCAGTGATCATATTTGGAATAATGTGAATGGGCACTGGGTTCAAGCTTTAGTCAAGCACTAACTAGAGCCATAGGCAACTTACTGATTTTGATTTCATTTATGTAGATGACTAGTTTCTAGAGTCTAGGCAATGATTTTCTGTCGCGAAAAAATGACAGGACTATGGTTATGCCTTTTGTCATTTCCATAAATTTTGATTGGCGAATCTACAAGGAAGATATTAGGTCTCGTCTAACCCCCCAGTTCTCATACTCTATACGAATTTCCAACGAAACGAAGTGGCAATGCCACCTCAATAATAAAAGTTTGAAAAAGATTGCATTGAGCGCTCCAGATACACAATCCACATAATCACTGTAGCGTCAAAGTATACAGAACCAAGTAGGTCGTCTTCATTCGACCGGTCGAGGTCGGACCTCATAATGTGTGCGACGTAGTATCACGGCCTTTGAAGGCCTCGACTGGCTCAGTGATAGCCGCACGCGCTCTGTTTTTATCTTTGATATATTTTATATAATACTCGTGTGCGTGTGATTGTCACTGAACTCCGTCTAAACGACAGGACCAATTTTGTGATGTTTTTTTGCTAGTATCTTTATAGAAATCAATTGTACGCAGCTTTCATGTGCGCTCCCTAGAATCTAATTTCCGTGCGCTCACGCACGCACACTAAGTTGTTTTATCAGTGAGCCAGTCCAGACCTACGACTTTGTGTGCGTAGAGCATACTGAGTTCCATATACTCTGATAGCGTTCGGGTGGACAATGGCTCTTTTATCGGAATATTATACTTCCTTGTTAAATAACAGGTCCGTATTCAATCGTAGATATCTGGTTACTCGGTGACCTGTTTTTATCGTTAAAAGATTGTTTTAATTCTACCAGGATTTGAATAGTTTCAGGTTTTTGTTTATAAGAGAAAATGGGCAACTACAACGGGCTAGATTAAAGACAAAAATACGTAGATTTAGGCCAAGGGGTAGAACATAGATATTTTAGCGATAAATGTTACGCGGAATACCTGATGAAGGATCAAGTTACGTAGATAGTTATACTAAAAAGATACTTAATGTAACTATGTATCTTTTAACTACTAATAATAAAAATTAACGACAAATAACTCCAAAACTATTAACATTTAAATTTTGTTCCTCTTCAAACTTCATCTAGTTAATGTGAGCGCGATACCTAACTACTCTCAACAAGATTATTTTGGACCGATAAAATGCCTCTTTATGGTCTAGGCCATAGGTTTTATTTTCTACGGACAATAGTCTAGCGCCCATGTCATCGCAGCTATGTAGTGGTGGAGAGCAAAATGAAACTTAAAGTGTACATAGACTGTATGTTTCATTTTGCTGTGGCATGTTATCGACCAACATAATCTCGTTGAAGGTGACGGCGTGCTGTGGACAAACGGCCTAATACGGTCTGGCTATAGGTTTTATTTTCTACCGACATTGGTCCAGTGCCCATGTTGTCGCAGCTATGTAGTGGAGGAGAGCAAAATGAAACCTAGTGTTAATGTCAACGATGGCATTTTATCGGGCACAAATTGTTTCATTGACAACTAGCTGACCCCGCGAACTTTGTTCCGCCTTAATGGCAATAAATAAGCAGATTGGGTTTTTTTTTATTGGAAAATCGAACGCTGTCGAACGGGATAAAAAGTATTCTATGTCCGTCTCCTGGCTCTAAGCTACCTCCCTACCAATTTTCAGCCAAATCTGTTCTGCCGTTCTTGAGTTATAAGTGGTGTAACTAACACGACTTTCTTTTATATATATAGATGACGGTGAGCGGTGGACAAACGGCCTAAATGTTAAAAATGTATATCAATTTAGCCTTTATTATTCATAGCCTTACGATTCCTCCTGTTGGACATTATATAAAAGCTGTTACCCGTGACTCCGTCCGCGTGGTAAATTTTCTCTTGATTTTTTTAGCTACTAACCTCATGGAGCACGAATGCCAAACCGTGTAAATCGATTCGTGCGTTCTGGAGTTATATCGTCAGGAAGGAAAAACCCGACTTATTTTTATATAATATATATATTCAAGGACCTCTTAAATTCCACACGCTAAAATTCAACTTGTTTCTATAAATGAATGCAATTTGTCAAGTAGCTAAGAGGTAAATTATAGTATCCATCGCCGGGGCCGCAGAAAAACTCACTTACCAAAGCTTAACGAAGATTTATTCGGTCACTTGTCTTCTGGATGATTCATGTCGGTTTTTCGGGGGTTGATATTTTTATTTCACCATTAAGTAATTGGCTCATGACAGAATATTAACTGCGACTTAGGGTGATACGCGTAGATATGCATCTCAATATGGTATTGATTGATGGTTTCAAACTGACGTGCATGATGTCTTCTGCAGCCAGTCATCAATAATATATACAATTGCTGGTGTTCGTTATCATCGTGCTATCGTCCACATAATTGACCGTGATACTTCGTCAACGAATATAGACGAATGTTTTGCCGTGGGAGAGCCACGCTCGAATGGGCTCGACCGGAGTGATACCACGGCCTCACAGAAAAAATGGCGTGAAACGGTGTTTATTTTTATTTATTTAACAATTTATTGTACACAAGATACATTTAAACATTATATATAGAAACGACGACACACACGGCATTGTGCTGTGTTTTTTCAATGAGTGAGCTTACCGGTGGCCCGACTTCCCTAATCCCTCTATCTATATTCCCATCCCCTATTCCCTCATAAAGGCCGGCAACGCACTGACGACTCTTCGGATGTTACGGGTGTCCATGGGCTACGGCAGTTGCTTTCCATCAGCAGCCCGTCTGCTCACTTGCCCCCATATCATCAAATAATATAAATAAAAATATGCGTATTTATGCCTTTGACTAATTGGCCCTTATACGCTATTAACTACAGGTGACAAAAGTATTATTAAAGATCAGCGCACAATGTGATGGCTAGGATGTTTTAAACTTGTTCACCGTGTCCGTCAATAAACATTGAACAATGAATATAATGTTATAATCAAAAAAAATATATGAGGACAAATACGGTTCACCCTCTGTACAATGTGTGCAAAGCTATGGTTAAAACCAAAAAAAAAACCAGCGAAGTGCGAGTTGGACTCGCGCATGAAGAGTTCCGTACCAACGGAGAGCAAAAGTCCGTGCCAAAAGAATTGTATAGTTAGGATTTGAAACTACGATTCCGATAAGATCGGTGCATCAAACCAGCGTCCTAGACCGCTCGGCTACGCTGACAATGAGTAGTGTGGCTAATTTATCAATCTATTATTGAAGAAAGTAATAGCAAAATATATTTATCTATTGCACTAGAGCAACCCTTAAATGTTTGGTTTATTTTGTTGTTATAGAGGCAACAGAAATACATATTCTGTGAAAATTTTAGTCCTCTAGCAATAACCGTTCTTAAGATACAGCTTGGAGACAGACAGACAGACTGACGAACAGACGGACAGACATCGAAGTCCTAGTAATAGGGTTCCGGTTTTTTCTGTTTGGGTACAGAACCCTAAAAGCACACGATTCTGAATTTACAAATACCAAAATATAGTCCATTTAATAACATTACCCGAATGATTTACGGAGGTAGCCAACCAGTCTATTTATTTCTATTAGGAGAGCTCACATACCCCTCAGGGGTATAACGTATAAAGTCTGAACAATATAGAGGCAGGGCAGACTATAGGAAAATGAAAACGAAATCAAGATAACCCGAACGCAATAACATAAAGTGTGTGAAAACTCCGGAGTGCTGTAAAATGCGTTAGGGGGGGCTCACACTCGATCTACGAATAATAGTAAGCTAACAAGAGTAACTCCGCCATGAAACATGTTCCACGAGAGTTTAAAAACCTGCCAAGTGCGACGAAGTTGGACTCGAGCACGAAGGGTTCCGTACTGGACATTTCCGTCTGTACTGGACAGATCAAAAGATTGGGAAAACGCATTTCTGAAATTTTAAAATTTTTAAAAATGTTTAAATTTATGTATAAAAAAAATTATGACTGTTTAAAATATATAAAAGAAAATCATTAAATAAAAATGAGATAGTGGGAATAGAACTCGGGCCTCTTCATACTTAAGTAGGCACCCTAGCCACTCCGCCACGCTGCTGATGATAAGCGCGTTGAATTTATCGATATTATTTTATTATATATTATATATTATATCGTTGCGGGTTCTAAGACAACTGTAACATGTCCCTCGCGCTTCCTGAGATCATATCTATATTATATACCGTTGAATACCGCTGCCGTGGGAATATTAGTGGTATCGGGTTAACATTGCATGACAGTTCGAAAGGGACTAATTTCAAAACTAAGGCACACAAATATATCCAAACAAACAATTTTGAAGACATTTGAAGATTTTTTTTCAAAATTGAAGACATCCTTCTTACTCTATTTTCTAGCTCAAATGACGACATCAGTGGCTCAGTTGGTAAGCTTTCTTTCTTAAGTCCTCTATTTATGCAAAAATGGGATTTTTTTAAATGTTAGTTGCCTGTTTATTCTATATTCTGCTGCTTGGTTATCCTATTTCCTGTTATGGTCATGTCTTCAATTATAGCAGGAAATGGGATAACCATACTTTTTGCTTAACTTAATACCAGTACAGTGTACACTACCCCTATAATTCGCAGATCTTGGGCTGTCCCCTGGGAGTCAGTCGTCGCGACCTCCGCCACAACTCTGGCAATTTATTTGCCCGCGACTTTGACGTCTGAGCCGGGACTAACGGGAATAGTGTCAGAATGTCTGACTAATTTCGAGATTTAACGGGAGTTGTGTCAGAATGTCCTATAATAGCATGGTTAATTGACTTCATTTTGAATTTGTGTTTCTCCTTATAAACGCCATAGTTTATAACTGGATGGATGTTTGGATGTTCATTATACTTACACGTAAAAAACTGTATGGATTGAAATAAAAATACATTTGGATTTAGTTGAAATTCTCAAATCACAGGATTAAAGCACAACCCTTTTTTCTCTTCAATGCAGATGATTTTATTTGCTTACCTGTAGTCTTTCGAAAGGCTCATGATATGCCAATGAAGTGTTTCTGTTTGAGAGGTAGCCGTGGGAGAGCAATGCTTCGGCACGAATGGGAGCACTGACCGCAGAAATGCCACGGACTCACAGAAAACCAGCTTAAGTCAAGTTTCGCCCAAGTATTCCCTATTCTCTTTCTCTATTCCCTCATAAAAGGCGGACAGCAGACTTGGATTTTTTCTTTTTTTTCAATTTATTTATTTTTAAACAAAACATAAAACTTTTACAGAAATATCTCACCAAACCAAAGTTTATCGGCGAGAATACGCTCATTATCCTTATCATAAAACTACTTACTAATATTGTAACAAATTTTATAATAGTGTGATAATAAAGTTGTTAAACAAAACTTACCTTTCGCAAAATTTCTCCAATCATCCCAGTCCAGCCATCAGATGTAGCGGACCCAAACTTTCCATCTTTCACCAATCGCAGTTCATCTGTTAATAATTAATTATATTTATAAGCACAACTAATAAGTTTAGCTGAAATTGGAGAACAGTTTGACTCATTGCCATGGGAGAGCCATGCTTCGGCACGAAAAGAAAACTGGCGTGAAACGGCACACAACACAGTTTACAGTACGTTTCGTTTAGTGAGTGAGTTTACCGATGGCCTAGCTTCCCTATCCCTATTCCCATTCGCTATTCCCCCATAAAGGCTTGCAACGCCCTTGCGACTTTTCGGATGTCACGAGTGCCCATGGGCGACGGCAGTTACTTTCCATCAGGTAACCCTTGTCTATCTGGTCTCGCTTGTCCCCCAAATATCATTAAAAAAACGTGATGTAGCTCGTCTTTAAATTTTCATTGAATGTTTTTATAAGGAGTATGAATTTTTGTGCAAAATTACGACGAACGGTACTCCGTTCGTGAATATATGAAACTATACTTAGTTTCATTATGAAGTCGTCAAAATCGAAATTTAATACTTACATTTTATTCCCAATTTCTTCGCCAGCAAGTCAGCTAGGTCCTTCGAGAAGCCCTGATACTGGTCCTCCTTCTGCCCAAACTCCGCCGGCTTCACCATGAGGAAGGGTTCTTGGAGGATCGTCGTAACTATATACGATCGGTTCGTCTCAAATGACGCAGGTGAATGAAGCTGTATGTATTTCGGCGATACAAGAGTCAGACCTTGCTTGTCGTTCCATTGCGCTACCTATGTGATAGTAAAAATATTATTTAATATTTAGCGGTGGCTCTGAAAATTTTAGGACCTGTTTCACGACTTCCTGAGATGAAGTATGATGAATCTGTGGATAACCTATTCGACTGTTATCAGAAAGTTGAGAAACTGGCCCTTAATTATGTTAAACTTTTGAAAATAAATTTACATAATATTGAAAGGTCTATTTTAAAGAAACAATAACTTCCAATTTTATGGTACTTAAAAAAATTTGGGCATGAATAAGAAAAAAAAAAACTATGAAATGAAATATACACATATTTCATTTCATAGTTTTTTTTTTCTAATTTTATATATAGTAAATGGGTATTATTCCACAATAATTTACACACGATATTTACTTCATTGTGAATTAAACAATTAGTCATACTAGAGGTCTCCTACTCCTCCTACTGTGGTCGAAATTCGACCATGATATAAACCCATCCTGTACATGAGCTTAGAAAAATTTCTATTCTCAATTCAATCACAGACTTCGATATGGCGATAGATCCCGTTACCAGGCCATTAAATTTAAAAAAAAATCACAAACTTCAACTATGAACAAAAGAGTATTTCGTGTATGATTATCGTGTCAGATCAATTGGTATTCAGTTTGGTCAGTAAAAACTGAATACCAATATTTTTTGATATTTGTATCAAAAATTGAATGCGCGCGCAGCCTTCGATATCGAGGTCGATAATTGACTGGCGAGGAGTCGCCGGGATCCTGCGCGCGCGCATCCCTTACATAACTATACGTAGGTACACACTACGCACCGCACCGTACAAAACATAACATCTGATGGAAATGTAATTATTTATTATTTAATATATCGCTACACACGCTTCCTCCTCCATATCAACTATAAATGGGAGAAATTTCATGATTTTGCATCGCGCGCGTCTTTCGTAAAAAAGGGTACAAAGTTTTCCGCTCTCGTATTGGTATATAGATGATAGCGTTATTACTTTTCACTGTTTGACGTCACTAATTCTCCTAAACACTAAGCCCTAGCTCTGACCCGCAATCTCCGGCCTAAAGTTCGATCTACCCTATTAATGAAGTCTGGAATCTGAAGTAGGAATAGACAACTGTCAGACACAGAAACGAAGCCAATAATTATAATCGCATAACTTGGATGCTAGTCAAATATCTAGCCGATTAAAAGTATATAATTTTTTATCAATCTATACTAAGGCTGAAGAGTTTGTTTGTCCGCTTTGAACGCGCTAATCTCAGTAACTACTGGCCGGAATTAAAAGATTATTTTTGTGTTGATTAGTCCGCTTATCGAGGAAGACTATGGAGTATATCAAAACATCAAAAAGTTGTCAAAAAGAGCCGGGCAGTAATTAGAAAAATGTTGTAAAAACGGGATGATTTATAAAGTTTCACGGAGAGTTAGTCGTGGGCAACAACCAGTATTACGAATATAAGCGTTTCGATGTTTGTGCGCCAGTCGCGCTAAAACTACCGAATTGATACTTGATAAACAGAAATGATAATATTAGGTGACTTAAGTTATTGGATTACTTTCAGTCCAATTAAATGCTCCCGTGAAATAAGGTCAGATAAAATCTAGTTAATATTTGACTTAAGTAAAACATTATTATTTCGTACAAACAAACAAACTCTTGAGTTTTATACTATTAGTATAGATAACAGAAAATTAATTACAATTTTCATCGTACTAATCCTAAAGAGCACTAAAATTTCAATAATAAAATAAATGCTGCTTATACTCGTTCAATTTATACAGATTTTTTATATTATATATATATATATTTTAACATTTCCATTAGATGTGCTGTAAATATTTAATACAGAAATACTATTAAAAATTACTAATTGATATTGGAAAGCTAGTTAAAAGCTAAAATTTTCCCAGTAAAACGAGCACAAATTTTAGTTAAAAAATGAAATCACAAAAACTAATTTAAATATTAAAAAACCGAAGGTAGTGTTTTCCAAATAATAGACAGAAAAGTGGGGAAACGTATATTTCATTGGTGAAATATTGCCGTTGTATTTTCATTTATAGCGGACTTCGGTAACAAAATCTAAATCCCATTTTGTGTATCACATTAAAAACTAAAAGCAATTTAGAAGTTAACAAATGATTAATCTGGAAATTTAATAACAATTTATATTCAAATTACTCTCGAAGGTTCGAGGTGTAGTAAACTGCTTGAGTCACAATTTTGTTCTAAACTCTTCCAATTCTAAACTCGAAATCAATTATATTTTTAATGAAACAGCAATTCCTTAGAAAGAGTCTAGATAATATTGCTTTGTGAAACACATAAAGGACTTATATCGACGTGAGAGAACAATGTTGTTATTTGATACGATAGAAATAGGACCAAGACCAGCTACGATCTTCACTTTATATGAAGAAATCATCATCAATATGCATAATCTTAAAGACCATTATTGTATTGTCTAAAAATGATTGAGTGAAAAAAAAGTAACTTACATTTTAAAAAATAAGGACGTGTATTCTCTTCTTTAAAATTTAAACAATCCTTATAACTTAACAACTAAGCTATCTTGGTACATTAAATCTACAATTTTTAATTCGTAATCTAAATATGTGCAATTTTTCACCAAATAAAGTTTCTTATCATCTGAGAGCTGATAGCAAATTTTGTGTAGGTATTTGAGGCAGCGGCGGGTAGGCCGCCGTAACTTTAAAATCGTTTATAAGAGTATAGACGGAATGATAATAGCATTTAAAAATTCTAAGCTATATTTTATTTAATCTTTTATCCAAAAATATAGGCAGATCTAATAAGAATCATGGATCGAAATTGCTACAAAAGTATGCGCAAGAGTGTAAATTATGCCTATAATTGATTTTTCAGTAGCAAAACAGTGATAAATAGAGGTTTAGGTTTTATTTGAAAACTGTAGTTTGCAAATAGGTTGCTACTAACTCATATCTAGCCTAGAGTAGCTCTTCTCTGACACTCCTTTATCTTTACTATAGTCCTGACGGATGCAAAGATGGCTGCAGTTAGAGACGATGTGTTTGTTGGGCATCCGCGTGAAGCGCTGAAGAAGGGCTTGAGGGTTTTGAGTCGGTAAACTCCTGGCGAACTGAGCGGGGGAGATTGCGACATACCCCTGTCACCTTCCCCCGAGGGTGGCGGTGAATGCGTAATGAATTTCCCCATCGCAAAAAAAAGGTGTTTGAGGCAAGCTGAAACCTTGTCATATAACTCTCCTATTACACCCCAATACGGCATTGCACACCTGGCTGGTGAAAGCGGTATCATATTTTCTATTCATTAAATATTCTACTACAACATAAAA
>JAOTAV010090550.1:0-11523 GCA_026546445.1 Cyclargus thomasi | reverse complement strand
TAGACTTGACAAAATTTATGTAACGTTGCTAAAAATTATTGGAACAAGAAGATTGGTTTCCCGCCTTTACTTGACACCGGCCATGGTTATAGCCGAAGGCCATATAAATAAATAAATAATATAAAAGAGGACAAAGTATCAAACGGGTGCCTCGATAGAAAGCAACTTCTCCAAGCAAAGCTTATATCGGGGTCTCGTGTGTACACGCAACAGTGCTATTGCTAACAGGCCGATTTTTACAAAGATGGCTTTCTTCGTATGGACGAAGAATATTTTGCCGCTTTTTTAATTTGCTAAAAGCTGCCTTAAGTTCCAAAAGTAGCAAATTTGTAATATTTTATTTAAATTTATTTTTCAGGGTCGACGAGATGCTTTCTGAAAGCACCTTAAGCATAGTGAACACCTAATTAAAATAAATCACAATAAGTCTGATTAAATTATTTAAAAAATAAGTTACTATAGTAGGCAACAAAATTCCTGTACCTTTGTTATAAAAGTTTATTTATATTATATTTACAGATATTTTAGGAGCTTTGGCTTATTTTTAAAACTAATTTTTGAGCAATTATTTCAGTATTTTCGAGAAATATATAATAAAACACTGAATAAAGATATTTCTTTTATTTCAAGATTATATCTTTGTAAATTAAGTATACCTAGTTCTTTTGCATAAATAAAATTATAAATAAATACTTTATATATTTAAAACAGGTAGAGTAAAGTAAATATCAAAATATTAATAATTTTACATCGCTTACTAAATATTCAACAACGACTTATATTAGTTTGTATCCGTGTAGAAATACTGCAAGCTCTAGGGAGATAAGTAACTAAGATAATAACAACAGTTTAAATAACTCGGCAGTTGACACAGTTGACCGCTCTATCAAAACAAAACATCCATAAGTTATCAACGGAGAAAAAGAAAACAGAGCTACTGGTACTATCGATCTCGGTCGTTCGCATCGTTGTATCGCATCGTTCACGTCTCGTACTGGTAGTCGGGCTTCTCGTAGCGGCCGGGCTCAGCGGGTAACGGCACCCCGCTGCTGGCCGACATGCGCTGCCACGCGCGCTCCGTCCACGCCACGGCCGAAAAGCACGCGCCGTTGCTGAGGAAAGCCCGCAGCGTGACCGCGCCCGCGCCGCGCGACAGACAACGCCAGCCCTCCGTCCGCACCGACCGCACAGCGCAGTCCCACGCGCCCGCGTACCGTCCCGCCGCGTCCCCCTGCAGCCGCGACTTCACCACGTCAATAGGGTACAACACCAGCCACGACAGCGCGCCCGCCGCGCCGCCCGCCAAGAACACGCGCAGCGCCGACGAGTCGCCGCGCGTCATCGCCTCGTACGACGCGAAGTAGATCGCGAACGCAGGGCAGTCACGCGCCATGGTGATGCCGAGCCCCCGGAACAGCGCTCGCGGTCCGCCGGTCCGCAGCACGTGGCGGGCACCGCCCCACGCCCCCCGAGGAATCGAGTCGCCGGATTTGGCGAGCTGCTGCCGCGTCTTGACGAGCTCGACGGGCGCGCACGCGAAGCTCTGCATGAGGCCCGCGGCGCCGCCCGCCAACGCCTGCGTGCCGATGGAGTCTTGGTTCGGCAGGGCGCGCTTGGTGTGGCCGTAGGCCCCGAAAACTATAGCATTTATTGCGGCAATCCCGCCGAGTGGCGCGCCGACCCCGCGGTAGGCCGCGGCCAGGGAACCGCTGCGCAAGAGCGCCCTCGTGCACTCCAGTGCCGATCCTCGTCCCGATTGGATGTGCACCTTCAGAGTATCCAGTGGATGACCGGCTACGATTCCCGCGCAGCCTGAAAACGGTCGATCTTTACACTCTGCTCAGAAATTTTAAAAGTACATGATTTTTTTTTAGCGATTAATGAAAATATCTCACCTCCGATGCATCCGGCTACAAAGTCGAGTGCCATTTTCGAAGAAGATGAATATAATAATATTCCAGTCGAAGATTATCTAAAAGAAAACAACGCTAATGAGGTCCTCGTACGGGGCGATGTAAGGTCAAAAATTATCGTCGCTCTGTCGACGTTCGGATTACTTATGTAAATTACTCACCGGTCTCCTTGTTCAAATCAGATAGTCGTAGGGCGTATTGACGTTGCCTCCACCGGAGGTGATGCCAATGAACATATTGGTGAGGAACCTGGTGAGCGACGTGTGATGCTGCCAGCAGGAGTCGCAGTTTGAGTGTGAGTGGCGATCTCGGTGCTGCCCGGGTCTTGGCCGCTATCGCCTCGCGGGTCAACCTCATCCGCGATAACCTAACTTGCTATTGCTTTTGCTATTCTAGATAAAACGCAAGCGGTAACTTTTTATTCACAAGTTTTTTTCCTAGCTAAGGTCTTTTCCACGCTAATTGTTGTCTAAGCAATAATTTATGCATGAAATAAATAGGCGTTCTTTTTTTAACTGACTTCCAAAAACGTGGAGGTTATAATACGTTCGACTGTGGATTTTTTATGTATGTTCAACCATACTTCGCCGTTTGCGAACGGATTTTTTCTTTGTTACATAAAGTATTTTTCCGAATAGAGCCCATGTTCACCTAAGTGGTGACTGATGATTGGGAACCATTAGTGAAGTACAGTCCAAAACCATTTTAGATTATCTCAGACTTTAAAATTATGAAGATTGTGTCCACAAATAAATAGTTGAACTTTTACCAAATTTTGGAAAAAACCCTATTTAAGAACTTATATTATTTCATACTTTTTAGTTTGTAAGATGTTCCTTTTTTTATTCTTTTTTCAGTTTTTTTCTTTGATATCGGGTTTTTCATTTTTTGTTGAAAATAATTCGATTATTTTTACAGCACTATAGGTCATGTCCTAGCTACTGTTTGTTGCGCTTGGTGGATATTTAAATAGGTACGTGATTTGTTACAAATTCAGTAAATAGGTATCCATTCCCTACTAAGAGCTCATTCACGCTTATTCAAACTATGTGAAAAATAAGTGATTAAAACCCAAAATTCAAGACAGCAAAAGTTTTATTCAACTTCTTTGCCGATTCAGATATATTGACGAATGGTAAAAAGAGTCGATTCCCTATGCAATGTGAACGTTGATCCGTTGTTATGTGTCGTCTTTTTTGACGGTTCGTTAATGTCGGAACTAGTGTAAATGAGCCCTAAATATGCTTCTATTAGCTGTAGGCATAGGGCAGGTGTCAGCATGGGTTTCTCTTTGCATAAATACAATGCTATTTACCTAGTACCACCTAGTACCTTACTTTTCCGAAATGACCTTATTAATTCTTGACAAATGATACATGCATATTTAGTAAGTCTGAGAATACTAATTTTACCTATATCTATTTTAAACGCCTGACAAAGTGGGCACACTACAGCTAGTCTATTATATAGAAATAATAAAAGTGTGCGAATATTCGAATAGTTCGAATTATTCGACACGAATCAAAACGAATAATTCGTGTCGAATTTCGAATCGAAATTCGAAAAATTTTAAATTTGTTATCAAATGCCAAAAGGTAGGTAAGGTGAAAACAGATAAAAAATATTTATAATTTAGTATTTTATTTAAATGACAAAATGAAGAATAGGGAGAATTAGAACATTAGGTGTTTTGAGTTACTTATGTAAAAAATAAGATACTTATTTTACCTTTTTGGTGAGAATGAGGTTTGTTTTTGAGTAATTATATCACCTGCTGAAGAAAAAAGTCGCTCACTTTCGACACATATAGAAGGACAAATATCTTTTGAATCGAATGTCATTATTCGATTCGAATGTTATTCGCACACCCCTAAAGAATAATTCTGTGGGCTTAGCCAAGGTCAAGGAGATTAAATCTTCTTGGCCAAGACCTAAACGTTTTTGCTTCTTTGTTAGGATCTCCAATATGTATATAAATACATTAAAATAAAATAAATTAAAATTTGTTTATTTCAGATGACACAGATCCATAAAATTGTTAGAGTAGAGTAAACCATGTAAGTCGGCGTATTTTTCACAAATTCCAAGTAAAGTTCTTAATGCACTGACAGAGGGCGCCAGCAGTACCATGTCGTCTGCGTAGCTAATACTATTGACGCATATGTTACCGATATTCGCACTGCTCACGTATCAGCGAGTCTACGTACAGATTGAAGAGTCTGGTCGTGGTCAACCCCCATCGCCTCACCCCGCACTCCATCCTGTACGGTTCGGAATATTGGTCTGCCCATCTCACATAGGTTACCTGATTATCAAGTTATATAGAGTATCTAGAGTATCAAGTTTCCGCCACAAGATGTCGTAGGAGACAAGATCGAAGGCCTTACTGAGGTCGAGGAAACAGGCATAGACCGGTGTGCGCCTGCTCGTGTAATATTTGACAGTGTGCTTCAGACTCATTATTGCAGTCTCAGTTGACAGTCCACGTCTGAGGCCGTGCTGACCATCATGGAGACTACTGTGTTGTTCTAATATGGAGCTTAGCACAATATTTACTGTCAAATATTTATGCTATCGTTGTTGCTAAGGATCTTGGCCTGTAATTCGATGTATTATAGATATCACCTCTGCGATTCTTAGGTACAGATACAACCGTAGTCCTTATTAGATCTGCAGGTAAGTAGCTATGTGCAATACAGACATTAAATAGTAATGCCAAAACTCTCGATACATGCTTGCCAGCGAATCTTAAGTGCTCAATGATGAGACCATCGTGACCTGGCGATTTCCCAGAAGCCATATTTTTAATCGTTTTATTATTGTTTACTTGTTATTTTCCACTTTTTTAGGTCATGGTTATTTCAAGACGATAAACGTCTGAGAATATTTATCCGTAATTTCCCCTGTAAATTCGTTAATAATTATAGATCGCCCGACGTGCTGTCCTACCGAAAGCGCTTTGGGAAGGACGCGAGATTTTTGATGTCCTACCGGAAGACGCGTATGAGTCCTGCAGGCCTAAAAAGGTCGATAAACAACATCGCAAATGAATTACTCTGCATTAATTTTAGTAGTTTTTATTATAATATCGAATAGTGTTGATGAATGAATGAAGCAACTATTTTATAGTTGCTTTAACATCAATTTAAAATGATTGTGAAATTCCTTTTGCAAAATAAGTAGCTTTTTGCAAGAAAAATGACAAAATTAATTGCTCTAAGCAATATTGTTAAGTGATATTTTTAGCCCTGCAGCCGCCCTAAGCTTTGCAATATTGCTAGCAGCAATTCATTTTGTATTTTTTCTTGTAAATAATTACCAATTTTGTAAATAATTTTACAATCACTTTAAATTGATTTAAAGTAACTATTTTATAAAAATGATTCGATTTTTAAACAAAATTTAGTAAAACTAATTGTAGAACAATTCCTTTGCACTATTGCTGTTACGACCATTTTATGTCCCCAGCTGGCAGCAGGGGGTTTGTATGTTAAAAGTTTGTGTCGTTCCAGCAATACGGTGATCTTAAGTTTGAAACGATGCAGTACTGAAGTCATGTATTATGCGTCATCTCTCACTGATTGAAGTTGATATGTGGTTTGTCTATTTTTACCTTATCTAAAAATAAGAAGAAATATTAGTAAATTTTACTAATCTCAAAAAATCGTTATTCTGGAAGGCCTACAAGCAGGTCCTGCTAGCAGGTCTCCGGGATATCTATCATCAGAGATGAAAGCTTTTCTCTGAAAGTATTTTTCTGGTACGAGTATTCGCTTTAAAGTTTCTAACGCCGGTTCTTCTCGCACGGCTAGTTCCCGAATCGCTGGTAGGTCAACATATAGACATTCTGAAAATATTTCTTTCAAAGTTACTGAGAAATAAATAATTTTTATTATGTAATTTTTTTAAAAGTTTATCGAAGAGGAAAAAATAAAAATATTCATTGCGAGATTTATCTCAGGCACCTCTATAGATATGTTACGGAAGTATAGGTACGTGTGTATCAGAGTATAATAAAAAAAAACTAAGTTATCTTAGTATTGCGCCGTTAACTGTTTTTTTTTTCTAGAATAATATTCTAGATATTCTCCTGCGCCTTGCCGAGTAACGATTAGAAAATGCAGTAGCAAAGGGAATGTAAGATGTGAAGTAGATATAACTATTGTATATTTTTTAAATCGTCGAACTCTTAATTCTTATATTAGTATAGTCGTCTCGGCGAATGATGACCCCTGATGATCCCTAATCCCTATGACACTGACAGTTAAAATCACCACATAACATTGGCGTGGCGTCATTCCCTGGGGATGGCCCGGATGGGACGTTATTTTTTTAAATTTGTTTGTCAAGCAGTTTCCGTCGTAGCCGGCAGCCGCTAGATAGCGTGGACAGCTATCGTCGATACCAGCATTAATTTCCACTAAATCGGGGGAAAATATGTAAAATTCCATACATTTAAATGTAGGAAAGAGCTTTTATTTTGTAATAAATAGATTAAAATAGTAATTATAATTATGTTTTAATTATTACTCATGGAAGCAATAGATCCATTTATTGTATTTGTCGTTCGCAACAAATGTCAAAAATCTTTCATGTTTTTGATTTCGCAACATTTTATCTACACGATAACAAATAATTAATAGAAAAAAAAATATATAGCACACACTAAAAATTTTATTGATAAAATTTGGGGAAAAAGAACGAAAATTCAGCATCACTGATCACTCAAAGAAGTGTCAAAGTATGTCAAATGAAATCAATTTTAATAGTACCTTTTATTTATGTTGTTATGAATGAAATATCCCAATGACTGAATTACAGTCAAGATAAATATGAACAATATAAAATCTCAGCTAGATTTAAAAAAGGCTTGCCG
Source organism: Cyclargus thomasi (assembly GCA_026546445.1). NCBI lineage: Eukaryota > Metazoa > Arthropoda > Insecta > Lepidoptera > Lycaenidae > Cyclargus > Cyclargus thomasi. The sequence continues at coordinate 4,734 of JAOTAV010090550.1, read as the reverse complement.
AGCATGTTTAAAACCAGCACAAGAAAAAATGGACTCTATATTTTCTTTGCATAAAAAAGAAATATTAGCAGATATGTTTACAGAGATAACTTCAATTAAAGTAAGTAAATAAAAGTACCCGAGTGTGCGAATTAAGCTTTTTTACGTTTCTAATGACATTTTAATGTTATGTACCAAACCTTTGTATATTTTAGATTGAGCCTGTGAAAAGTTCACCTTTGCAAGTTTGTAGTCCCTGCCGCCAACAGCTTATAAAATCTTATATGTTCAGATTAAAGTGCCGTGAGTCTGATAGCTACATTAGGTCTTATCTTGATTCAGAAAAATTAATCTCTACAGAGCAAAGGTAACCACTTATAATAATTCAGGTCCAAATATTGTTATTATAAACTAAGCATTCTAACCATTCTGCTTTTAAGATGAACAATCAAAAACATACTTTAAATCAAAATTAAGTAATATTTATCTATCACATTTCAGGATAGATTCATCTGAATATATTACAATTTGTGACAATAATGATGGGACAGAACAGGATCAATTTGAAATTCAAGTAAAGGTGGAAGATGATGATCAAGAAGGTATGGTATGGTTTATATTTAATTTGATTTTAGAGTACTATTCCATAACCAACATAATAACATTTGAGATATTTTTATTTTTAGAAATAGAGTACTTAAGTGACGAAGTTTTGAATGCAGAGGACAAATACTTGATACTCGATAATGATAAGAGGTAAGTAAATTCAATTAATATTGTAAATGGAAAAGTAAGTTTGTCTTTCTTTCATGCCAGAACAAAGCAACAAATTGACTCAGTTTTTGGCATAGACTTAAAAGGTTAAAGAGTAGCAAAGGCTAGTTTTCTTACGAGAAAAGTTGGTGGCAATAGCTGTAGCTAGTAAAAAATAAAGTAACTGTAAAATTTGGACTAAAAGTAAGTGATGGCTGGCATACTACATTATCCTCTTTCTTTGCAGTGAGAATATCATCAGTTCAGGTATGTAATACAAGATGTATGTTATGTATTAAAATAATGTTCCTTGATTGTCATAAAAAGTGTTATAAGTTTACCATGTTGTTACTGTAGGCATATGTGACTGATACAACTAATTATAATTAATCTATTCAATGTTTTTGCAGAAGTTCATGGTGCAGCAAGGAAGATTAAAAGAACAAATAAAACAGATGCTAGCAAAGATAACAAGAAATTTGAGTGCAAGGAGTGTTACAAGGTTTGTTTTGTACTAATTGTACATACAATTCTCTTCATAGGTATCTTAAACTGATTATAGTTAATTTAATCTCTAATAGTATGTGAAACAAAACTTATATGTTTGTAACATAAATATATTTATTAATTTTCTCGATTAAATGTTACATACAAATTGTCTGTTCATAATAACTTAGCACAGAAATTCCTATAAATTTGACACCATTTTGTACCAACTAAGAGAATGTAGTATTATAAAATTATATTGAACTAAATAACTTTCAGAAATTCAAAACCCTAAGAATGCTGGACATTCACATCAACAAAAACCACATTCCGGAAGATGTTCTACCATTTCCCTGTGAACAATGTAAGGAGTCATTCAAGTCTGAGCACGACCTGCAACTACACTCCGCCCTGCACACACCTGTTGATAATCTGTGGATGTGTAACAAGTGCGATAAAGTATTTAAAGGTAAATACAGTTTTGAAACTCAATTAAAAAATTTGGCTACATTTGCTGTTTTGGATAATTCTGTGTTTTCGAGAAATGATCTCAAAAATGATATAATTTTTAGAGTAAAACAAAAAATTATATAATTTTTGAGATATATCAACTTGAACTACGAAGCTTGACACCGATAAGTCGCGGGAGTGCAGCGCCGCGTCTGGGGGACATTTTTTGTGAAATGAACTCTCATAGCATAACTATTTAAGAATCTATTTGTATTGTATTTAGGAATCTGGGTTAAAATTACTTGCAAACAAGTTTCTTAGTTATTAGGCCACTTACTGTTAAGCGTCGGATAGGCTAAACACTACTTATCTAAAAGATTCTCCATACTTTATCTTTCAGAGAGGATGTAAATAGCTTATACGGCACTTTTCAGAAGGTGGAAAACAGGCCCTGTGCGAATAGCCTATCCAATACCTGTCAGGAAGTGGTGAAACAAGGCCTGTTTCACCGCTTACTGATAGAGTCAGAAGGCTGTCCACAACTTTTTTGACAGATTATCCATACAGCATTTTTAAAAAAAATTTGGATGGATGGTCCTGTCACATTATCATGAAATGGTGAAACAAGCTCTTAATCTTTTTAATCTGTGCTAGCCCGTAGCGCGATGCGTCGTCATATCCGCTACCACATGGAGCACAAGCGTCACGCGTGCGAGTGCGGCAAGACGTTCGCCGAGCGGTGCGCGCTGCTGCGGCACGCGCGCGTTCACACCGGACAGCGCGTACACAAGAAATACGTGTGCGAATACTGCGATAAGAGGTAATGTTCAATGTGCTCATATCCATATCCATACTAATATATCTCTGTCTGTCGTTACCTCTTCACGACGAAACCGCTGAGGTAATTTTGATCAAATCTGGAATGGAGATCCTTTGAGTAACGGACAAGGACATAGAATACTTTTTATACTGGAAAAATTCTATCTGCGCGATAAACTAATTTTGGCGCAACAGAGTTCCCGCAACTCCGTTGCGCCAAAATTAGTTTATCTAGTAGGTCTATGACTACTATGAAGCTAATATCTATGAATACTATGAAGCTAATATTAATTTGGGAGCATGTATATAGTATGACACATAAATTTCATGAGAGTGTGAGACAAATTTTAAATCACTCCCTCCCTGTCAGTATTGGTCACATTCTTGAGACTCCCGAATTGGTGTAAAATAATAAATATATACATTTTCAAGTCTGTTGGTCTTTCTTAAGCATAAAACCTATTTCATAATGTCTTTTCAAAACTGAATGCACTTATGACTAAGCTTCTAATGTACTTATTTATTAAAAAGCAAAAGAAATTATAATGAACGCCATTACGTGTAATAATAATCAGGTAAATCTATTTTATTAAAAAATATGTAGGTTCATAGACAAGTCTGCGCTGGGCGCGCACGTGGCGCGTCACACGGGCGAGCGGGCGTACGCGTGCGGGTGCGGCGCGGCGTTCCGTTCCGCGCGGCTGCTGCGGTCGCACCGCCTGGTACACGACGAACAACGACCGCACGCCTGTAACGTCTGCCATAAGTGGTAACTACCATTCAATACATTTGTATCCTAATATTACGGATAGTTCAACTCAGTTGTGCGTGCGCTTATAAATATAAAACTTTTATTCATGGGGCATTGGTGCGGCCAAAAAAAGGGTGATAATACGATACTGTAGCCCGTGTATGAGTCCCCTGTAATGATAATAACTCCCACACCGGTTTCGGTGACCGTGGCCGTTTTCATAAAAACCAAGCCTGTTATGCAGGAGCCAATGAAAAAAAAATGAAAATGAATTGTCTCCACATCGCTTTGGTTTTCGATTCGATCTTCGGTCGAGCGTAATTTTTGCCCCGGAGTTTGCGGATATGAATATCGCATTGAAATATGATGAGGGAAATAGAAAGAGAGCCAGTTAAAGGACCTACGTCATTAGGTCTGAATATGTCAATTCCATGTAATCCTGATCTGTCGGCTGAGTTTAACACAACCCGACCAAATTACTTAGATCCACGATCTTTACCAGTTTCAACTTCTCTAATTGAACATATTATGTAGTTTTTTTTTGGACATAAAAAGCCTTTGAAATTTATTCCTTCATCACACTAAAGTTAGCCTTTATATTAAAAATGTTAATGAAACTTAAAAATACTTACTCTATTATTAAAATAAATATAGCAATTGCAAAGGTATACGCAATGGAGTTATTTGTTCCAGTTTCCGTCACTCGTCAACGCTGCGCGCACACTTGCGCACGCACTCCGGCGAGCGGCCGTACGTGTGTGCGACGTGTGGCAAGACCTTTATACAGCATTCTAACCTCACGCTGCATGTACGGACACATACCGGTATGTGTAGTTTTTTTTTATTGTTTCTTCTGATGACCACACAATGTGGTCTGTGAATATACCCCAAATTAATTTTTACGCGCAAGCTGTGTTGAACTTGTTTGCTGGAAAAATAGCATTCCTATCCCTAAAATGCGGCACCAGCTAAGGAAAAGGACTATTTTACACGCAAAGGAGTTGTGGATGTCACATACTATGATATACTATGAACGTAAAATTAATATTGTGCTAAGCTTGGCTATACTTGTGATGATGTTCTTCCTAGCCGATTTCGACTACGGAGACTGTTTTATGACTTAATCATTAAAATCAGTACTTAGAATGCTCAAGAGTCAAGACGATAGAATTTAGGGACGGAATCAGTGCTGGCTTGACGCGCATTTCATACGAAAGCCGTCTATGTGGAAAATTTCATGTCGGCGATACGCACCAGCACAAAATGTTGCCACCATTTGACGGCCTTTTTTTTGGCTCAGTTGGTAGGCGTGTCGGTGTAAGCCGGGAGTCGCGGGTTCGATTCCCGCCGACGGAGCAAGAAGTTCAACGTTCCTGGGTCTTGGATGTGTATTAAATATAATATGTGTATCTTTACATCTATCTATTATATATATAAAAGAAAGTCGTGTTAGTTACACCACTTATAACTCAAGAACGGCAGAACAGATTTGGCTG
>JAOTAV010090539.1:0-11523 GCA_026546445.1 Cyclargus thomasi | reverse complement strand
AAACTACAGAAATACATCCCTCTCGCCGACGAGATTAAGCAAATGTGGCGGCAGAATATAGTTAAAATAGTACCTGTTATTATATCATCAACCGGAGTCATTCCCAAAACTCTCCATACTGCCCTGAAAACAATAGATATACATGAAAATACATACATACAATTACAAAAATCTATTGTTATAGATACCTGTTCAATAGTTCGACGCTTCCTTAACCCATCATCATCTCTCACCACACCCTAATTTTAACTCATGAGTTAGGTTACTTGGCATTAGCCCGTACCCGAGTCATCTATCCGGCAAACAGTCGAGACTTTAAGTCTTTTCAACATAATAATAATAATATCCAGGGATGCTTCACGCAGCGTCTGTCTGGTAGAACTTGATTTGAACATCTGAAGAACTTGAGTTACAGGTACCAAAGAACGAAAATATACTATGTGATGCAATTATACTATACCTAATACGTTTAAGATTTTTAATATACTTATGATAGATTCACATATTTAATAAACATTGCCACACATACAGACACACATCCCCGAAAAGTACGAAAAAGTCATGAAAGTGTTAACAAAAATTTACGGGCAAAAGCTAGGATTTATAATAAAAAATACCTGAAAAAAAACGATATCTACACACATTGACCTGATAGCAGTTGCTGTCTTACTCGTATATATTTTCTATCGATAACGCATGTTGTACGTAACTATTATTATTCAAATCACTAGTTGTCGGTGGAGGTGAAGTTACGTGGGCACGCTCTCGACACACTATTTGCTATTATACACTGCAATCTCACACTGTTATGTACAATATTCAAGCTCATTGTTAACAATAATAGAAAAAAAATGATAAATTACTTTAAAAACTATAAAAAAGGAAGTCGATTCAGATTAACCGATGTCATTTTGTGCTTTTATCGGAAGGTCTACAAGTTGATTAGAATCTTTGACTTCTTTTCTTTTTGAAAATAACGATTACATTATAGCTTGACAATATTTACCATGTTAGCTAGCAAAAAAAAAAACAATGCAGAAATTAACATATAAAAGTTCGAGTAGAGTGTAACTCTACTGTACTTATACGTGTTGGCATTAATTTTTGCATCTATTTTTTTAACTTCTGCTAGTTATTATAGTGCTTACTTATTATATAAATTTTCGTTTGATTTATGAAAACCACAAAAAATTTTAGTATACACGAGACGGAGTAGTAAACGCAAACTTTTATTATAACCCGCCATTTCACCGCCAGACAGCTCTAAAACAGAATGTTCAAAACGGTCAACATTAAAAACACGCCCAGGTGCTGATGAAAACAATAAAAGCAGCAATAAACGGAGAGTAGTCGTGTAACTTCGTTACATTTCAATTACATAAAAATGATATGCACGTAATGGAGTCCGGTATTAATCAGTAGGGTAACCAGATTTGCAGCACATAATCGGACGGTCTCAGCGGGACGCGGCCACTTTATTAGATTGCCGCCCTAACCTGTCACCGTACGTCTGATGGAAAATAAATTGAATTATAATACAATATATCGGGATTGTTTTTAAGTAACCAAATAGAAATAATGATTATTATTAAAATTAAAGAAAATATATCATTACTAGCTGACCCGGCGAACTTCGTACCGCCTTAGCAATGAGGCACTACTTTATTTTGTATAGCTGACCTATCTTAGGTATGAGTACCTATTTAATTTGAACTGGAATCTTTAATATCCTCCATATACAACTGAAACCATAATTCCCTGGTCTCGATGCTCTTTCGGTATAGTCTACGAGTATGTCTGTGAATGACGCGCGTTACGCGAGTTTTTTTAAATATGCAAAAAGAAGTAAAATCTTTCAGAAATATTTTTCAATATTTCTGAAAAATTTTCTTATTTTAATAATTATTAGGAGAAGGTTCTTACAGAAAAAACATTATTTTTTCTGTAAGAACCTTCTCCTAATAATAACAAATGCAAAAAAAAGAAAATTAGTAAAATCGTTTCAGCCATTTACGCGTGATGCCATGACCAAGGAAAACGGGTTTTATTTTGTCTATTAAAAAAACAACTTAAAGTCACGGTTACACTGAATATTATCATGGTGTGAAAAAAAGTTGATGCAACCAAATCAGTGAAAACGCAAATCGATATTATTATGCATCTGTAGGGTGACAACAATGCCGGTCCCACACAGTCCACCTTCACAATAGTTCCCTCCTCGTCCCGCAATAAATTATTTCGATGATTTTTAGGCCGTGCGACATATTCGTGTGATATATTGCGCCCAGTAACAATGTGAGCCGCTTTGAACCGGCTTGAACCGGCGTGAGCTGCCGGGAACCGGTTACGGCTGTGAAATCCGCGAGGGTTATGAAAAGCTTTTTTGTTTTGTATGCCCAGCATTAATTGCTGTTACGTATGTCGCGTTTGCCTGTTATGTTTTAATGTCTATTGTAACTATACGGAACTAAAATATTATTTGTGGTACCTGAACTATATTTTTTTAATATTATTTTAGAAGCAACGTGACATAGTTCATTAAAAGTAAATAATTTTGTAGAAAATAAATAACTTTAAGCAAAAATTAAAAGTTCCCTTTCTACTTTGTTTTACCGATATATTACAACTGACCTAGAAAACGGAGCAAGCAACGTCCTCAAATTAATTTTACGAACAATATTTTTTGTATTTGTCTTTGACACGATAGCTTTGACCTATTATTTTGATTTTAAAAATATTAGATCTGTTGACATATTTTTGAGGTTCAATAAATTAAAAAAATACCGATAACATCTAAAACAATTTGTTTTAAAAGAAAATAGTTTTATTGATGTGACAATTTTATATCACAGTTTTGTTTACTTAGCCAAACATAAAAATCGCTAGTTTTATTTCTTGTCACTTTAATATTCATCATACTTAAACAAGGTAATATGACCATTTGGTAACAAAACCGCAACGACGCTATCGGAGATAAATTCTCAAGTGCTATTTCGGCGCAAGACATCACCATAAAAGAGCAAAAGAAAAACAAATGTCAAAACCGATGGGCCGATATCAATAAGAAGCTGAAATTCATTCCCATCATTACTTTCACGACATTGACTGCTCAGCACGCATCGCAATAAAAACACGGCGAGACCTCCTGCCAGGATGTTTATTCTGTCACCCCATCCCCTCGGAGGTATTATAATTATGCTCATTTGTTATTTCGTCTCCATTCAGCGGTCCGCGCAGGCGCGATAAGCCCGCCATAGGTGCGTCATTAAAGCGAGTTTTTTGATGCGCACGCGACTCCGGGCCGCATTATCTTTTTATCGTTGCACCCCATGCAAACGGATTAGTGTATCAGATATAGGCAACCTTTTTTAATACTGAGAATATGACATATTATTTTTAATTAGGCAAAATGTTCGTGATTTATTTAAAATTAAATCAAATCATTTCCTTTATCTTCTACCTGTTCGATAAGCATAATAATCACATGTTTTATCATGTAATTGTATTGTATAAAGTTTGTACAATACAATAGTTAATACGATAAAACACACATTTGTACAATAAACATACATTGAAAATTAAACTGAAAACATCTTCCCAAAATGTTTGACGTCCACCTTTAATACTTTTTGTATAACACTGACAGACTTTTGTATTTAAAAAAGTTCGTTACAAAAAGCAAAGCAGCATCAACAGTTTTATACCTCTGCCTAGGTGCATAATAGTGAGTGCGCGTGTCACCCGTGTGTCGCCGAACAAATATTGCATTACCTCCCCTTTACCGGCACGCGGCGAACAATGGCCCCCGCTCGCCCCGCGCGTGGTCACCCTACAGCTTAGTAAGTACCTCGGATTTTTTACTACTACTAATCGATACCGATTTGGCTGCAGTGCACTAAATATTGGACTTTAGTGTGGCTTTCTTCTAATCGTTAATATTTAAAACTATGTGATCAGTAATCGTACAAATATTATAAAGTCGTTTGGACTCTGGAGGTTCGACAAATATTATATGTGTGTAAATTCAATTTGTAGCACCTATAAACTGTGCCACTTAACTGAGCACATGACCTTGATAAAGTCATTTTGGAAATATTAAAAATAAATAGCTAATATTTCCAAAACAGCAACTGTTACCGATACAAGCATCGATATTTTATTAGTCTTTTGTTGCTGTTTTTGGACGTTTTGTTAAGTTTTTTTTATATATTTCTCCAAAATGACTTTGTGAAGGTCATGTGCCTAGTTAAGTCGCACAGGTAATATGTATACATGTTTAGTAAAAAATTAGTTACAGTAGTCCACAATATTACTATATTGTAGACGAATAACTTACGATTCATAAATAACATAACGCATCGTTTTAGTACGTTTATCGCATAAACGCATCGTTTTAGTACGTTTATCGCATAAACCACGCAAATGGACCTCAGGTTTTTAATCAAAACTAGTCCCACGTCATACCCACATGCCTTAATCATTTAAAAGGTATTCGGAGGTGGCGAGGGGACCTTTTTGTCCAGCTCAATTGCCGCTAAGGTAATTTTAATGGGCCAAATTAATAATTTCCTTGCCCGCATGGCCGCCGTTGCCGATTGTGGCGATAGCCCCCTTTTGTTCTTAATTGGGGACTCTTTACACTTATTATGATGGAATTTTTAATGTCTGGTTATATTGGTGATTTGGACGTGCAGATGTCGCTTATGTGGGTTTGAGTCTACTTGATCAAACATTAATCAACATTAAACAATAATATTTATATTAACATAGAGGAATAATTGGTATATGTTATTACCTGGTGTTAGTCACTGTAGTATGTAGATTTACATACACTGTAGTATGTACACTTTAAATCACTAAATGTTCTGCATAGTTATGCAAAATATTAAAAAAAAGTCCGTTTAATGTATGATGGCGGAAATTGAAAGAGAGTCAGTTGACGGACCTACGTCATTTGGTCGGAATATGTCAATTCCATGTAAGTTGTGATCTGTCACCTGAGTTTGACACAATCCCGCCAGGTTACTAAGATTCATAATCTGTGTCTATTTCGACTTCTCTGATTGTACCTTTCTTACTTCTTACTATCTTATTTTACTAATATTACAAATGTGAGTGTGTATGTTTGTTATTTCTTAACGCTTAAATAACCGGACCGATTTCGATAAAACTTGACATGAAGCTGGCTGGTATCTTAAATTAACACATAGGGTAATTTTTAATATCGACTAAGCCACGGGTAGCGCTGCGGAGCACAACTAGTAAATTTATAAAAATAGAGCAACAAACACACTTTTATAATTGTAATAAAATTTCTTGTAAAGCCTCTAGAAGTAGCGCTAACAATAATTTACAAAATACAAATTGAAATTTATTAAATGCAATATTTTATTAAATTTCCCCACCGAACAAAAACTTTGGGATAAAGTAAAAAGTCCGGAGCTTAACAAAAGCTCAACAAAGTTAACGTAACACTAGCATGCGGGTAACTAGTAGTGCGGGCGACACCTTGACAAAGAGCTTTTATTTAATTTTAACGGTAAAGCTCCTGACCCTTTGTCATGATAAACTACGTTTTAACCGATTTAACGTTTGACAAATGTTACAAACTTTCGGAATTGTCATGTAAACTACATGTTGCGGGTTCAATTCGCATTTACGTGACTATTTACGGAGCTTTTCGGCGAATTGTAATAAAACTTTTAAATGTTTGAACGCGCGAGTAATTCTAGTTTTAAACGACTGGGTACCTGAATTTTAATTTGCATTGGCTTTTAGGATTTGGGGTTATGGTTACACAAGCTTTCCACAACCATAATAAAGGTCTTGAAGTAACAAAAATGCTGTCCTACGTTTAACAGAGAAAGCTGAACTAGAGTAAACAATATGTCTATTACATTGGGAAAACACTGTAAAACTTCGAAAATTCTTTTGTAATTAATTATGTAATTATGTTATTACTTGTAGTAAGCGCTAATGACATGCGATGCTGAATCGACTTTAAATAAATAAAAGAAATAAAAATTAACGAAATATATTTTCAAGGATCATACAAAAAATTTACCACACCCACAAGAAACCATAAATTGGATACATAAGTGGAAGAAGCTGATAACATTTTAAAAACTCCCTTATTTTTGCATTTATGAACCCTTTGGACCTGAAAAATCATTTAAAATAAAAATTATGTGGGTTTCATGTGTAGCTAGATACACTAGCTAGATAATAAAATGAGTAAGTTACAAGGTTTGTCAAAATTTTATGGGAAAAAATTAGTATATACTCGAAGGTTTCAAAATGTTTGTTGTCCGCTATTTTCACTGATGTCTTCAATTATGACGAAACGTAACCATGTGTTACCTCACGAAGGATATCCCGTTATAAAGTATATCAAAATACATTAAATGACAGGCAGTTATGGCAATTGGGAAGTGCCCGTACCTGACTATCTCCTAAACTAACGCTCAATCAGTCGAGATATGGGTCATACGCAGCCGACGTGCGTGGAGTCGACTTGCTAGTCAAATATTTTAATTTTCACTATTTTCTTGATGACACAGCATTTAATATCAAAATTGTCGGTTCCTTCTATTTTGATATTTCGGACATCTATCAAAAATTTCACAATGAATAATCAAGTCTAATAAGGTCTTGATGTTATATAATGGACAAAAAAAATTGGTTAAAAAATTGAATGTAAAATTTCAAAACTCAGTCGTTTTTTTTTAGTATTTTTGTGACGGTCATACTAATAATGCTAATGCTAAATAAAATTTCAATATCACATGTATATGTATAATAGGGGAAATTTAAAGAGAGCCAGTTGACGAACCTACGTCATTTGATCGGAATATGGCAATTCTAAGTTAGTCGTTAGTCGTCACTTTCGGCTGAGTTTGACATAACCCGACCAAATTACTTAGATCCACGATCTGCATCTGTTTTAACTTCTTCGTTATTAATAATAAAATATTTAAACAAATGAAGGTTCGCAGTCCTTTTCTGGAATATTGAAAACGTCACACGACGGAAAGGCACAGCGAACACAAGTTAAACATTGATTTTTTTTTATGAACAAGGACGTACACGTACGCAAACTACTCCATGTAATTTCCTGTTGTTCACGTGATATCTATTAAGTAAATTGGCGAGTGAGTCAGCGACCACCTGGAGTCCGATCACCTTAACTGAACTCAATTGGGACGGAATTACGACTGTTAATGGTCACAGTATGGGAGTATTTGTCATTATCATTGGACGTAGGTTATAGCGTCAGTAAACACACTATAATACGTATGTTTTTGGTTTTTCAACGCACTTGATTGTCTGACAAGTAAGATGATCAATGCGTCGGATGGGAATCTAAAAAGTCGGTCCTGCGCCTGATCTCTCGCCAGTCGTGTCGGTCATCCGTCCCACTGGGTTATGAGAGTAAAGGAAGGTGCTCTTGTGTATCGCCCACATACTTGGGCACAAATTACTTCTGCGAAACAGACCTGGTTTCTATGAAACCGGCCACCGTCACCGAAACCGTCTAATAAAATGGGCACGGTTTAGCCATTCATACTTCCATATTATTATACATGCGAAAGTGTGTATGTTTATTTGTACTTCCTTTATGTTTAGATAAAGCCACTAATTGACCAGGCTTAAGTATAGCTTTGGCCCGCGGCTTCCTTCGCGTGGAGGTCGAAAACCGCGTAAAAAATTTTAATTTCTTCCTCAGGTATGTGGTTATAATATGATGATTTCCAAAACTAAACATAACCCTCGTTACTCTATCCTTATTAACTATGTGTAGGTCAAAATTGAGTCGATTGGTTGCTTTGTTACGCCGTTCCTTCGAAGGAAGGACAAACACTTTCACATTAATAGTATTAACTAGATAATGCCCACAACTCAGTTATGCCAAAATTCTTTTATCTCGCTCGAGCCGTACATTTTTCCGAGATAAAAGTATTTTATGTCTCCCCGGTACTCGAAATATCTCTATACCCCATTCCAGCAAATTCAGTTCAGCGTTTTGGGCGTGAAGAGGTAACAGACAGAAACACAGACATACAACATTTCATTTATAATATAAGTATAATAGACTAGCTGTTGTCTGCGTGGTAACTTTTCTCTTGAAATTTTTCTTACAAACCTCAGGGAGCCTTTCCAACGAATGCAAAACCGTGGAAATCGGTGTGTGCGTTCTGGAGTTAAATTGTCAGAAAGGCAAACCCGACTTATTTGTTTTATAATAGATTAATATAATAGATTGTATGACGTAGTATTAACGATGTTGCGTGTACGCTCATTGCGACAATTGCCGTCTCGCCGACATGCGGGCTTCGGGGAACGCGCCGCACTTAACCTGCACAATTGTTTAAATATAGTACCACAAGTATTCATTTTAGAACAAAACTGTTGAGTGAGCCACTACAGATGAGAAAACATAATAATAAAAATATACTAGAGCGGAAAACTCTAGACCCCTTGTTACGAAAAGTGCGCAGACGTAAGATTATAAAATTTTGCGGGGTTATAGTTTGTTGTATAGAAGACGAGTGCATTATATAATAATATAATGTAATATCTATGGACGCTTCACACCTCGTCAGTTTGGCCACGCGGTAAATGAACTCAAGAGACTTGTGTTACAGGTACCAGGCAACGGAAATATATTTAATACTTTTGTACTATACACATTTAAGATTTTTATTATCTCAAACACGTATATAATACACATCCACGACCCAGGAATTTTGAAACAACTTTTGTAACGTCGGCGGGATCCGAACCGGCGACCCCCGGCGTGAGTTACCAAAGTGCTCAACCACTGCGCCTGATACTTTTAGTTTCTATACTTTTGTATTTACTTTTACAGGAAAACAAAGTTATAAATACAGATTAAACAATATAAGTAGTATAGAAATACCTTAGATATTTTATCGAGGCCTACCTCAAGCTTAAGATCTGGTTACAGTGTGCTGTACCCGTATACTCTGATAGTGTAGGTAACTTTATACCATGTCATCGATCGATACCACCAGGTGGGCTATTGTCAACCCCATAACGCCGTGGGGTTAACTTTTTGCGTGTTATTCTTTTAAAGTGAATGCTTCTGCTCACCGCTGTAGTTCTTTGTTCAGCTTTAATATCCGATTAACGTTGAATTTATCAACTAACGTTATTTGTTAAAGATGTTTTAATACCGTAATTTGATAAAATATCTACGACCGAACATAAAACTATAACAGATATTGTTGTTAGTAATAATCATGATCTTAATAGATACTCGTACTGCAATGATGATAATTTATGTTAATTGATATATTCGCAACTAATTTGACAGATATATTGTATATAGCGTATACGGCACCAGGAAATGGTGATACATGCCCTAAACCAAGTTACATGGTTTTACCATAAAGTACAGAAATTCGGTAAAGAAAAAGATACCTTTATCCAATTTAATGCTAAGCTGTTTATGTTTTAGATTTAGTATTCATAAATTTAACTGAATCCAAATTCTCGAACAACAAACCAAACAAAGCAATGTAAAACCCAGTTCACACGATGAAAAACTGGAAACGCCCGGTAATGAAGTGACGAAAACCGTAAAAACCGGTAACAGATAACCGGTTTTCATTTGCCGGTAACTCAAACACGGTTTTATTAATCTGCCTCCGCAAACACCGGGCTTAAGTAATTAATGTCCGACGGATGTTTTAATAAATGGCTACCCTCAAAATTGTTTGCTCACGTCGTTTTGGCAAACGTGATTCTGGTTTACTAGGACTTAAGTGGCACTTAACTGGAACACTTTGCTTTTGAATACTAGTGGATATTAACAGGGTTTTATTAGTCACTAGAAACCACCCTGTGGTCGAAATTGGACCATAATTTTTTAAGTTCATCATGTACAGGAGCTATAAAAAAATATAATCTATTTTCAACTTAATCACAGACTTAAATTTGACATAACGGTCTCATTACCAATAAAATAAAAAAACACAGACTTCAACCATAAACAAAAGGGTATTTCGTGTATGATTATCGTGTCCTGTCAAATATTGTAGTGTGCGTTGCGATTTATTTATTAAAAATAGGCAAGATTGAAAAATATTTTGAAATAATATAGGTATTTCACGCTCCTCCTCCATACTTACTATAACTGGAAGAAACTTCATGATTTTACATCTTACGAGTCTTTTCTTAAAAAGGGGTACAAATTTTTTCGCTCGCGTATTAATATATAAATAAATTACGTCATGATATTGTCAAAAATGTAAAAATGTAACCAGGAGACAACAAACTCTCGACCCATACATTTTTTTTATGTCTGAATTTTCAAATAGTTTGATCAAGCTTTACATATGTAAGGTACGAAAATAATTAGTGACTTCAGCGCCATATTGATATTATCTTTCCATCGGCACAGATTACCAAATAAATAATAATGGTCATAAAATTTACTATACACAAGCTTCTCAAGTCGAGGATTCGCTTTCTTAATTAATTTCAAAACGAATAACTATTGTTTCCGTTTATTTATCATCTTCAGAACAAACCAATATTAATTCAAATACCTATAGGGATCTTAATAACCTTATAAACATGCGCAGGTAGAGGAATTTCGAGCTTTACGCGTTTGAAGTAAGGTTTGAAATAAATGGTGGGCTTATAACATTTTGGATCATGTATTGTTTGAAGAGCAAACAGCGGGTTTTGAACCCCCTCAGGTGAAAGTAATATTGTAAACCGCACTGTATCCGCCATCCGAAATCCGGCTGGACGAGCGGCCTTATTGAGGAATATGTATAATATCTGTCTCCTGATTGTTTCAATTTTGATTATAGAGACATTCAAATAATTTATACGTAGGTAATATACATATAAATGTGATAACTGAAACTAATTTCAGACCAATTTTTTAACATTTTATCTCTTATACCAATTTTCATTTAGTATTTTGCTCATAAGCGATATTGCTAATCATATGATTATGCCAGGGGATTTAAAAATAGTCACTTAGCAATGTTACTAAAAAAAATTAATATTGTAATTTTTCTTGCTAATAAGTACCGATTTTGCTCTAGTAATATCAACTTTAATCCTAATACAAAAGTTCACGTGAAATTTAATCAATTCTCCCGTTTTTACATTTTTTGATTACTGCTCGGATCCTATTAGTCGTGTAGTGATGTTATACAGCCTATAGCCTTCCTCGATAAATGAACTAACCAACACAAAAATAATTTTTCAATCTCGCCTAGTAGCTCCTGCGTTAGGGCGTTCAAACAAACAAATTCTATAGTTTTATATATAATTAGTCTAGAAGTAAAGACATTAAATAGTAAGAATATTTATTACATAATAAGTACGTGATAATAATAATAATAATAATAATAATATCTATGGACGCTTCACACCACGTCAGCCTGGCCCCGTGGTAAATACCCGAGGGACTTGTGTTACAGGTACCAGACAACGGAAATATATTTAATACTTTTATACTATACTCATATTTAAGATTTT
>JAOTAV010090538.1:0-36358 GCA_026546445.1 Cyclargus thomasi | reverse complement strand
ACAACATATCCGACGGAATAGTGCGTGAAACATCTTATTTGTCACCGTAGCCTGGACCTTCTAGGGTCAAAGTGGCAGGGAATAGGTAAGAGTTCACGTATTGCATCCTAACGGAAGCTCAGCCCAGGATCACTGGACCGAACCCCGAAAAGATGGGCGATGGGACCACCAACCCCGACGCCGAAACAAAATATAGCAGCTAATGAACTTTCGAGACATTTTACACAAAATAAACTTCTGAACGCACACATGAATAGTTACAGTATTTGACACGATTGAACTGGCAAATGTTTGAAAGTAGAGTCGGCGGACTAAAGCGCATGAGTCAAAATGCCGGACACGTCACAGAGTATACATATAAATTATTTTTTTCTATATCGTCGCATCGAACATCGATAGATTCGTTAACAATACTAAGTATAGTTAGTTTCATAAGTTTTCTTTATTAAGAATGTACCTAACATTAAGCAATGCTTGTTTTTAATATTTATTTGGATGGACCCGCCTCATAATCTACAAGTGTAGTAAAATAGAAAACAATTGCATTACATAAGTATATAAGAAGTCAATAAACAATAATGATATGATTCATTTTTCCTTAAAACTCATTTTAAATGGCAATTTTATTACTTGTGACACTAAACTTTAGTAAACCACGAAAGTTGTATCCTCTTTGCTTGTCCGTAGTAAAATAATCATTAAAGCACTAAACTTATTTATCGGAAAATAGACAAAATCATTGAGAAATGAAATAGTTCCTATTATTGTGATTGTGAAATATTATTCTGAAAAAAACTAATTTTAGTTGATTTATTAGTATTTAGGGTCAATATTACGTAATTGTAAATAAAAAATATATATATTGAAAGTACGAAGTGTAATTTTACTTCATTCCTTTCTTAATACCTTGATACAACTATCCATGTTGATTCATTAGTTGTCTTACAGCCGCACTCAGAAACGTCATTTAACGCTTAATCCACATTAAACATCGAAATTTCCTCTCTGAGTCAGATTAATGTTATCTAATACTCGAAATGGCGTCAAAATTTAAAATCAGAAAAAACACCATTTAATTCGCTAATTGACAATTGTGGATTTAACGTTAGTTTGACTTTTAAATTAACACGGATTTTTAAAATTTGAAAATTTATATATATGTGGAAATGAGCGTGGTCGCCAAAGGCAGATCTTCCGACCGAGAGAGGTGCTATACTCTGTCAGGCCGAAGCCCACGTGATGCATATCAGCTGTCGTATATATACCGCCGTGTTTCGAAAACTTCGATAGCGCGATGCAGGAATATTGCGCTTAATGTGGGTACCGCCACAGACTAAACGACTTAGATTTAAAGGTATGAGGTATCGTTATACTCGTCTTGATAGCGCAAGTGACACTGGGTAGTGGGTACATAAAAAAACAGATTTGAAGTCAAAATTCTAAGGTTTCAAAAAAAAATTTCCGCCGATTTAGGTCGAGTAGGTCTTAAAAATGAAGGGCTTAAAAATGAAGGGACATTCTGCAAATATACATAACTTGATGTTTAAATTTCAATGCTTCCTTCAGTCGGTTTTTCTATTTTTGGACATTTCGCTTGTTCTGATCAGAAAAGCATGCCCGCTCTAAGATGAAATGAAGCTTTCCGATAATAGTAATCTTGCCAACTGTCTCTATTGTTGCTCGGTTCAAAATTCCTTCGGCTAGATCTAATCTCACCAGGCCTCTGTCGTGTCACCGAAGCCAGAACATCGTCGCTTCATCACCTAAGGACATTTTAAACTAAAGAGACAGTCCAACAAAAACCCGCCCACTCGATAGTAATCCATAGAAAAACGCGGACAAAAAGTCGATACTGGGCGAAGCTTTTTTCAGGCGAGCGCTGGTGATGTCATACCGTTAGCCGAGGAAAAAAACTGTTTAGCTTCGGTCTAAATGCGTGTACGACGTAGAGAGTTGGTTTCGGTGATGGGCTTATTAATTGGTAAAACACGTGTAACTAGAGGTTCCTGTTTAAAGCCGAACAGACGGCAAGATACTTATGTCTTATATCTATTCATTTCTATTGACCCTAACGTGAAATACATTTTTTTCTCGTGTTTGTCGACAAAATTACAGATAATGATTGTGTTTTGTTTTTAATCTATGCTATTTTTGTCTATGATCCCTTAGATGACAATACATTTTTACCGAGCTTTGTCGAGATTTTGATTTAACGAGAAGAGTCTACGGTATTTTTGATAGTAGAGATATTTGTCAATATTCACGTCGACGTGTCTTAGTCGGGCAGATATTGTACAATTTGTGCCTCTTGCTCGCAAGAATCCAGCCGTCTGCCGTTTTAGTCCAGCAGGACATTATCCAAATCGACGGGCCGCCGTCGGAACGCACTCTGTTTTAATATGTTGTCCTGTTGACCCTGCATACTAACCGAAATTTCTTATCTGCTATGTGACAGGCATCCGAATTTTTCCGAATAGTAATTTGGATAATAATCGCATGATTTTTAATTATTTGTTTAAATAAATCTATCGTTATTGAAAAACGAAGTAGTACAGTTTTTTTAATAAATTTAAAATAACGAAGTTTTAAGCCTTTTAAGTAGTCAGAAAAATGATCTGATATTGACTTACGTTAAAGTCTATAATCTGCATACATAGTTCATACTAAATTACGTTTTGATTTTATTAAATTACGTTTTTGGGTAGAAAACATGAATCGCTCACTCATTTCTCAACAGAAATCTGAGATTTCTTTGTGCTTCTGTATATTTTTAGCCCGCTATCATAATAATTTGCATTCAATAGATTTTGTTTTATACGCATAGTTCCTCTTGTTGGATGGCTTGTGATCACTGCATGATTTGCAAAGGATGCATTGGTTCCTGCAATCTGTTGCACCGGCGTTTTAGTCTTGTGTATGGGCGTAATAAAATTCGGATTCGATAACTAATAAGGCAGTCTTACGAGAATAGTTGAACAGCTAACCCAGTAAGACTGTTCAAACGCTTCATCACAACGGTTTTGGGATTATGCCGAGGACTTCGCTTACTGGTGAGCAAAAAAGGGAAGAAAGTTACATGCAGTCGATAGTAGCGCATGTCCTGTCTGTACTTCGCTATGATGCTAAAGTACTAAAATGCAGCTTAATACAAATCTGTATTCTATGGCTTCCTCGCCACCGCCGCCCGGGCGCGGTTGAGTCATTATCACAACTTACAATGTGCATATAACTTGAAAAATAATTGTAGCATTTCTCAACGTGCCGACCTGCGCAGGACCGGTTTTGCCGAGCGAATTTGGCATTAATTACGATATGTATTAAGAGTGTTCACTTATTACTCATGTTGTTTCCATGGGCGGCTTTAGTTATAGGAGCTAGCGATTAAACTTAACGATTTTTAAGTATGATCATTTAAGAAGTTCAGTTCTTCATTAAAAGCTTTAAATAGATTTTGGAGTGCGAAAACATGAATAAAGCAGGAAAATACTTTTGCCTCTTTCAAAATCTTCCTGACTTCTTATAACCGAAAATTTTCGTGTAGTGAAGAGAAAATAAAGCGTGTGAAAAGCGGTGTCAGATCTTACTCGATTTATGGACCAGAGATCCATAGTCCAGGGTAGTTTTTACGATGACTGCGGAACCGCCTTTTATTTGTGTTTATGGGAAACGAAATGCAATTTTGGCTGTCCCCACATCAGTACACAAAATGGCTGACAAATTTGCTGTTATTTTATGGTTCCTTTTCATAACAGGCAAACATAGACGATGCTGTCATGTTATGGCTCCTATTGCTAACCGGTGACGACACGTGAGCACGATTGTGTAGTGGGAATACTCGCCTCTACTCGTGTGCCATCCTCGCCTTTGATCGTTTGAGTTGACAAGTACTACAAACGATTGTGATTTGTGTAAACGCTTGCACCATGGTCGTTACGTAACGCCGCGATAAGGCAGTGTGCCAGGAGCTTCGCCTTTTTGCCTCGTCGCAAACCTCTCGTCGCTTGCGTCGATCGAGTTTTTCGACCTAACCGGATCCCGGCGATCGACCCAGTCGACTGTCGAGTTGCGATCGCCGAAATGTCGTGAAAGTTGTCGCTACACGTCATTAATAATCATAATAATATCTATGGACCCTTCACACCAGGTCAATCTGCCCCCGGTGCTAAGTACCCGAGGGACTTGTGTGACGGGTACCAGACAACGGAAATATATTTAATACTTTTATACTATACACATATTTAAAATTTGTATTATATGTACACATATTTGTACATGTATATGTATGATATACATCCATGACCCAGGAACATTGAAAAACTTTTTGTTCCGTCGGCGGGATTCGAACCC
Organism: Cyclargus thomasi; assembly: GCA_026546445.1. Classification (NCBI taxonomy): domain Eukaryota; kingdom Metazoa; phylum Arthropoda; class Insecta; order Lepidoptera; family Lycaenidae; genus Cyclargus; species Cyclargus thomasi. Next base: position 32,011 of record JAOTAV010090538.1, on the reverse strand, counting down.
GCGACCCCCGGCGTGAGCTACAAAAGCGCTCAACCACTGTGCCACCGAGGTCGTCAAATTAATACTGCAAAAACTATCGTCGTTCTATATTACGCATAGCACCAAAAACAACCTCCAGGAGTTTAAAAGATGCCAATAACTAATGCCAAAACCTTAGAATCTGGACTTTTCGCAGTTCTCGTGAACGTTGCTTGACTGAAAATGACTTTTGCAATTGCTGTAAAAACGGGTAGTGCTAAAATCTAGGACCTTAAAATCTAACCGCCAAACTATTATCCAAATCTATACCATTGCTTTACGCTGTACTTCTGCAAAAGATTTTAGTTAAACGAGCTTTAATCAAGCAACCTGCAAGTCTAACAGCTACAAGCTACAAGCTTCTAAATCTAACATCAACTTTTTACTTCAGGTCCGAGGCGGTAGCACCGGTGTGCCTCCCCCCGCGCCCCCCGCGCTGCTGGAGGAGAAGCGTTCGCCGCTGCAGCCTCAGCAGCAGGGCAGGGTGCAGCCACCACCACCTGGTAAGTCTGTAGAATGAGCGGTGTGAAGGTTCTTACCGAGAGAGGTCGGCATGTTACCGTCCACCCTTTGAGTAGCTTTCGCGTTTACCTATACTAATTCACATATAGTATTACAAATGCGAAAGTGTGTCTGTCCATCTGTCTGTCTGTTATCTCTCCACGACCAAACCGCTGAACTGAAAGTTGTATTTTTTTTTGTTTATTTTTAGGCTTTGTAAACAAAGTTGTGTTTAAGAGTAATTAAGACGGAGTTGATGCTATGTTTATTGCAATTGTTTCTATGTATATATTATGTATAAAAATTCTAAATTGTATCTGTGACCACTGACTTTCGCTGCCTTGCATTGGCTATTATTTTTATATCCGTGAAAACTTTTAATTGGCCTTTTTGTATTGTATTTAAATTCTATACTTATACTAGCTGTGAGTTTTCCGAAAATTAATAATAAAAAAAATAAAAAATGAAATATTGTTACTGATTCTGCCCAGTAGCGGCGAAGTTTATATTTTGTTACCCGATGGAAAGCAACTGCCGTCGCCCTTGGACACTTGCATTACATCAGAAGCATTGTAAATGCATTTCTAGCCTTTAAATGAAGGGTTAAGGCTACGGGAAGAGGGAACGGGGATAGGGAGTACCCTGCGGGGAGAGCCAGAGAGTACAAGTTTAGCGTAAAATAGTCAACAAGTATTCAATTTTAAAATATTTAATTTTTTCTTTTAGAACCAGTAGCAGCTCCCGTGGTCGCTAAGCCAGCGATAGTGAAACCACCTAAAAATGTCAAAGTGAACGCAAAGGTATGTTTCTCAATTGTATTTTAATTTACGCACTTAAGATTTTCGTTGTTAAGAGTCGGTTGCTAGAAGCGACTAGCGACTACACGGGAAGGGAACGAATTTTGTTTGACTTCACCTTATGCGATTGGGTCGTGTAATGAAGGCTTATCCTGTAACCTGTACGAGATGTTACCGTTAAACGGCGCGTAAACCCGGTAATGTGCAGATTACCCGGGTAATGCATACCTGATTCAGTGGCGTAGCGTGGGTATCGGCCGCCCGGAACGGAGGACAAATTTGCCGCCCCCTAGGACAATTTCGCCGCTCCCTAGGACGATTTTGCCGCCCCCTAGGACAATTTTGCGCGGGACATCACATGCAGGCTGGCTTCCCACCTGTATCGGTACGGATATCGGAGCGTATAATTGCGGTGCGACACGCCAGCACGGAGCGTGTCCGATACGATTTATATTCAATTACCGGCCGACTCGTGCGCAGGCCGCGGAGCTCTAACAGTCAGTGACGTCACGGAAGCAGTGGTCCTTTAACATACTGGACGTTTCCTTCACCGCCATTAAAGTCCACGGCCGACCATAAAATCTCCTTCTTTTCTGATGACAACTATTAAATTAATTACTAATAAAATTTTTGTTTCTTTCTTAATTATTTTTTTTACAAGTTTTTCTGATATAGAGCATTCTCATCATGATTATCTTAAAAAAACTGTCAGATTTCCTTAGTAAATCTGCCACTTTGTCTTTAGTTGAATTGCAAAATATCCATATTAGCATTCATGCTAAAGTGCGTTTGTTTGTCCTTCCTTTATGTCCTAACGAAGCAACTAATTGAACTTGATTTTTAGCATAGACTTAGTTAAAAGAATGTACAGAAACATAGGCTACTTTCGGACTTAGAAAAACCTCATGTTCATTAAATCCGCGTATGCGCTAGTATGAAATAATTAGTCTCGTGTTAATATTTATGTTTAGCTGTTAGTGCTGTTGTACAGAAGGTCATACTTATTAATTATGATCAGTCAAACCGTAATGGAGCCATCGTGAGATTGATAGACTTGACACGACAATCAAACCTGATTGCTATTATAAAGACGACAGAAATTAAGACAACCAGAATATTCTGTTCGTGAAGATGAATTATTGATCTCAATCCATACTTATATTTGTGGGGTATAAATGATAAATGTGATTCTTAGTCTTTATCCTTGCTAATATTATAAATGAGATAGTTTGTTTGTCCTTTCATAAAGTCCAAGCAAAGCAACTTTGACTTAGTTGAAATTATGGACAAAAAGTATGACCTATAGGTAACATAGATAATGTTACCCATAGACTACTTTTTGTCATGGAAAAACATCGTGTTTCTAAAGAAGGTTTACAAGAATATTGACGCGATTTTTAAATATAAGACCGAATTTCATTGTGTTTACATTATAACTTGTAAAAAAAAAAAAAATCTCAGTCTAAATTTTTTTCATGAGTCGTTATAATAAATGCCAAACCAGAGTACCTAAATAAATTAAAAATAATTTTCTCGATATGAATTCAAATTGTTCTCTACACTATTTATAAAATTCAAACGAGTTTTGATTCGCGATGTCGCGACGTTGTTGCCAAAGGTGATTACTGATTAGTGATGCGATCACCTTATCGATATTTAGACACGTTCCGTTGTCGCTTATGGGGGATATGCCAAGAATCTTATTCAAAGTCATGAGACAATGCTTTCCAAAGAGAAAGTGGCGTTTTCGTCTTTACTGGTTGCAGTTTGACACTATTACGATTCTATATACCACCAGCTGTCCCGTGCTCACTTCATTGGGCGTTAATGTTAAGGGTGAACACCCCGTATTCCTTAGGGTGTAAAATATACCCTAAGTAAAAAGGGTTGCTACGGATTATCAGACGTGATTACGACATAAAATTTGGCAAAATACGGTGTAAAGTCGTTTCGGCTGGTCGTTTCGGAAAGGTAACTTAAAAATGTTTTTATATACACTGAAATGTGTGATAAATGTTTGAATAACTGATAATCTAACATTTAACTTTAGTTATGTAAAAGATACTATTGCGCATTAATTATTTTAAATACCTATTTGATGTCATCGTAAAAATAAATACAGCAGAAAGTTACATGATCGCATGATTTTGAATGCATTCTTTATTGCTATGACGTTAATTACAACATAATACTCAGTGGTCTAAACTTTTTATTAATCATTCTAGAAAAAATTCGCCACGACTTGGTAACACAATAATAGCTGTTATCATGTCTTTAATTTTTATTTATTTATTTTAAACTAAACATTTCAGCGTATTACTATATTTATAAAACGATGCCATTCTATATCGAAATCGATCAGTATTATTACGTTGCACTTGATTTTTTCACGTGCAAAACAACTCCAAATAGAAGAAAAAAAAAAATATTTAAGAAAATAGTACATATTTTAAAATCGAAGCGTATATATTATAACCAAGGTATATCACAAGTCCATGTTTTACGTGTTTATGATGTGTCCGCCGTCCGTGAACCCACTACCGACTAGAAATTCGGCCACTAGTGTAATTTGTAATTATATTTTAATTGGCTCTGGAACTTCTTGTGCGTCAGACTTTAACCGTATGAATTGTTTATGAAATGCATAATAACTTATACTCTGGTTTGGATAAAATATGTATGTTGTTATTTGTATGAAATATTTGTTGAGTATATTCTTGACATCTTATAAAGATTTACGTAAAACTATTTAAGGTCCATTTTCTTTGTCGGTGACTTTACAATTTGCTAGACGAACGCAATAAGAGTTGCCAAGTAATTTGTAAATGTTTTATTATTAATAGACTTGTTGTTAAGGAAGTTGTATGAAACATGTTGTGCTCGGTCGGTACGATATGACGATCCAACGTTACCATCGTGTTCGGTGTTTCATACATTGTAGACTGTAGTAAAGGAATTCATAGAATTTGCATTTGTTTTATTTAATTAATGGGCTGCTTCATCACTTGCTAAGTGCGGGATAGGCTAGCCACGACTTATTTGGCAGATTCTAAATACAACATCTGTCAAAAAAGTTGCGGCTATACTATCCGACACTCATCAGTAAGCTGTGAAACATGCCCAAAATAGCACTTATCGGGAGCTAGTGTAACAGTCCCTTATATTCGCCGTATGTTAAAGGTGTTTTTTCGTTTGGAATAAAATCGATAGTTGCAGTCTCGTCCCCTCACTATGCCAGTTTCGCGGTAACCGGCGTATGGGGCGGTCGCGACTTGTGTAGTGTTGTGTTCTGTGACTTTTGGATTGCTCGCACTCGGTTTTTATACATGTTTATACGTTTTTATGGGCATTTATATGGCGAGCATGGCTCATATTTATGCATACGAGTCTAGCGTGGGGAATACAGCGCTTTTACATATTTTTTCCAATGCCATGCGGCACGCCGCAATTATTTCATTTGACGTGAATGCCAACAGTTGTGCGGTGCGATAGCGAAATTTTCATGCTGTATGTCGCTATGGAATTTTTACAGCTGATTTAGGAATTGTTGTGGTCTAGAATTAGATCGAGCTGGCTTGTATTTAAACGGTATTCTCGTTGAGAACCTAGCTCGACAGAGTAAGTAATTACTTAGGTTATAGGAATAAACAATTAGGATTTACAAAGTAACAAGTTGAAGGTCACTGATAGTCTAGACTCTAGGTCTCTGTTTAGATGTTAGGACTAAGAAATAGTGTTTAAAAGATATGTCACAAGTTGACCTTGAAATTGAATGTACTCTGTGTGGAATATGAACGCCTTGTCTTACAAGTTTCTCTTTCGGTTGTCCCCGTAATACTCGTATATAAAATTCAAAGGACCGATTGACTGTCTGACAGTGATTTTTAAACGCACAGCCCGAACCGCTGGACTAATCGGCCTGAAATTTGGCGTACAGGTAGATGCAATGGCGTAGGCATCCGCTATGAAAGGATTTTGAGAAATTGCACCCCAAGGGGGTAAAATAGGGGATGAGAACGCAAGCGAAGGCTATTTTTTTTTTATATATTGAAGTTGGATATCTCATAAACTAGTCTATTTGTGACCAAACTTTATACCTACATCAAATCGTCCAAAAGTATAATATTTCTCACTCAGGATCCCTACTAAGAATAGGGTACATTCGAATCTTCGACTCGACCGAATGCCGTCCTACTTTAACAAGTAACTATGTCATTTCACGTTCGCGTCCGAAACCCAAACGTTCCTGTTGGTCGTAGCGTGATGTTATATAGCCTGCCTTCCTCGATAAATAGACTAACCAACACGAAAAGAACTTTTTAATTCTGGCCAGTAGTTCCAGAGATTAGCGCGTTCAAACAAACAAACTCTTCAGCTTTATATTATTAGTATAGATGTTGCATAAGTTCTGCATAGATCAAATTAAAATCATACACTAATTGTCGTAGATAAATACGTAATTATTTCTAATCTTGATGCACATAGAAATCAATTTAATTGTTGAACTCTTACCCCGGGTAACCTTATCTAACTTTGCAAACATTTTTGCTGTGGATATTCTAGTAAATACAATAGCAATTTTAGTTGCATTCGTTTCGTTTGCGTTGCGTTATTTTGACATGCGCAAAACGTGTCATGACAACATAAACGTCAAAATATATACAACTTCTCTGACTTTGCCATGAAATGACATGACATGATTTTGAAATGCGCAATGAAGAATTTGAGCTGTAGAAAAATTGATACGCATACAATTCTACTTTTTTAATTTGACAGCGAACAATTCGGAAGATTCGATTCGGTGCGATGTTCCATGACATTTCATATTATATCGGATTCAAAAAATTCGTTTCCTTTGTCGTGTTCGGCTCGTTCGATTCTAATAAATCTGCGTTCATCGTGAGTGATGCATATTGCCAAGACGAGTTAAAAGTTTTTAAAGTCTAAGGGCCTGTTTCACTGCTTACTGACACAGTTTCGACAGCACGGTTTTTGACAGATTATCCAAACAACTGTCTTGACTTGACTTACCAGTAAGCGGTGAAAACGGCCCTTAGTCTTGTGACAATATTTCTTCGGTATGAATAAGCGAAAACGGAATATTTGGCCACTTTTTTTTACATAAAATAATGTAACAAACGATCGAACCCGATGGAAAGCAACTGCCGTCGTAGGCACTTGCATTGTCAGAAGAGCTGCTGGCGCGTTGCCGGCCTTTGTTGTTGTAAACTTTCAGGTAAATTCCCTCCATCTTATCATGTAATAATGGTTACAATTTGTTTAACCTTTTCTGAAATTCAAAGTAAAAGACTACTGAGGCGCTTAAAATTTTCACAAAATACTAAGTTGTATTTATACTAATCAGTATTAAAATTTTTTAAACAAAATTAATAACTAAGGTGGGCTCTCATACAAAAAAAAAACAATTTTTACCATGTTTTTTCTCCAACTCCAATATGGGACGGAACCCTTCGTGCGCGAGTCCAACTCGCACTTGATTTTGCACCTGGTCTGATACTGCTCATCAGCACACGATGGTAATGGTGGTGTTTAATAATAACCAACTATCGAGTGATAAATTAGAGGATTGTTCAAATGTTAGCTAACGCGCTTGGGTAAATGCCAGCCGCGGATGGACCGGTTCTGTACTTCTCGCATTCATTATTTCGCTACACCACTGTTCAGACACATTTAACCTCTACCGGGACCTTTATGGCCACCACGTAAGGTACGAATTTGAAGCTAAGACGGACAGCGCTTTGATATTATATATTTTATGGTGTTTCAGTGGGAATATTAATAAACAGCGAAAAAGGAGACGCATCATTGAAAGGATTTCTTTCTACCGAGAAATAGTGAAACTGACATAAAAAATCTGTTTAGTTCATTACTCAGTAGTCGGAACGGTACCGCAAATCTGACTCTTTAGGGACCATCCATAAAGTACGTCACACCCAAACGAGGGGGGGGGGGGGGAAGTGGGAGACAAAGTGTGACATCACATTCCAAATGCTAAAAATTTAACCTCGAAATTTGAAATATTGGTGTGGTTTAAATTTTTTAATGTACAATTGTTAATTTGTAATGTAACGGGGAACGGGGGGTCTTAGAAATGTCTCTATCTGTTGACAAGGGGGAGGGGTCTAAGGGGTCTAAAAACCATGTAATTGGTGTGACGGACGTGCCAAGTAAATCAACCATGATAAGTTGTGTCCAGTTTGAGAAAAAAATGACTTTTTTAATTCAAAGATTGCGACGACGCTGCGTATCTTAGAACGCAGTCCCTTAATTGGTAAGGACCGTAGCATCAATAAGTTTTTTTTTTATTCAGTAGAAATAGGGTATAAAGATTTTTAACACGGTAAACCTAAATTCACATGCTCGCACAAAAAAATCGGTCTCACTGAGGTGTTCGGCGCGCTCTGTCCTGCTTTTTTACCGTCCTAGGAAGTATAGAGTTACTTATTTAATATATTGTATACTAATAATATAAATACGAGCAATCTTTTCTTCGTCGGCTTCTGTCCTAACAGTTTGTCGGTCGCGGGTGACATGCCACAAATCGGAGTGATCGGAAAGTCGCCATCGGCTAAAGAGCTTTGTCGTTGATTTTTACGCCAGCGATGGCTTTGTTATGTAAACAATAGATTTAATGTTTTCATCACCTTGATGCGTCGAACGCGTGTTATGTAATGCAATTAAAATAACTAAATTAATAACTTAATTCCCTACGGTTAGTGTGGTTAATGATTGTATCAATAAGTGATGAAATAATTGTGGTATTCTGGTTACCTGTTAACCGAGTTATAATAATAAGAGTGTTACGATCCCTTCAGGATCCTTGTAACACGCTAACTTCATGGATGGATTCTCTCAGATTCCTCGACAGCAAAACCTTAAAGTCTACTAAGAGAAAACGAGGAAGATAAGTTGAAAGAGACCATAGGGCATTGGGGCTTGGGCTCTATGAACATTCGGGATATGTAGGGACCATGTGTGTTGTGCGAGTGTCAGCAGTTTGGTGTCTGGAAGGCGATGTATGTTGGTGGCGACACGCAGTCACTGCGTAAGACCTGGCCAAGTATTGTTTTAGTTAACGCAAGCCCAAAGGACTAATAATGTAGAGGACTCCTACAAATACGCTAAATGCTATGCGCTGTGTACTTAAATAGTCAGTTACTTTACGAATTCTATTACTGCGCATGTCACATTTGATACTATCACTTCGCTTGACACTAAGGACGTAGTAAGGTAGTAAGGATACTCTTCCCACATCAAAACTTGTTTGGTGGTTCAAACGCCGGTAACAAACCAAGAAGATAAGCGTATAAGAATAGGGCACGGGAAAAGGCTAGGAAATGACGTTTAGGGAGTTAGGCTTCCGGTGGACTCACTCGCTTGAGTCACTGGACGAAACACAGCGCAACGTTGTTTCACGCTAGTTCTCTGTCAAGTATTTCTCAGGTCGAGTCGGCCCATTCACGCTCTCCCTCGGCAAGTATTAGGATTGTATGTCAATAAAATTGGCGTGATATCCATATCCGGTCGCCACTGCGGTCTGTACTATCGTCTGATCGGCCTCTAGACTGCGTGCAGTTCTGTGACCTCGTACGGTTTGTTGTGCGTAAATTTTCCAAGTTCCCCCGGCTGGAGGAATTCGAGGTCTGGCGTTACTTTCACGTGCGGTTCGCACTGTTTGCCGGACAGCCGTGACCTGGGTTGCCACACGTCTGGAGAACCTGGCAGGGCGCGATAGTTTTTTGTTGCGGCAACACCAGGGATTTGTTCGAGTTAAAGATTGACTCAACCAAATCGGAGTTCCTGGTATTGACGATGATCATGATGCGTTTTTACCGATTAATATTTTGAGAATTTTTTTTTAACCTCAGTGGTTTTCTCTCTTATAACTCCCTCTCTAAAAACGTTCAATTGGAGAGGGAATCTTATATGTCGAGTCAAGGACATAATACGTACAGTCTTATAACGCAAGGATCAACGTTTTTACGTTGGGCAGGATTTGTAGACCCCCCCCCCCCCCTTCCTTGTCACATCTATTCACATTTCTAAAACCGCTTACACTGTGCGTGATCCGACGCCATTTTCAATGGTAATTGTTTAAATAATAATACGTTTTGTGGAATATATGTATATAATGATGTCAATGATGGCACGGCACAAAAGGTGTTTACATAGTACTGAGTAAATTGTGTCTATCGGAGCTAGGGTTGACAATCATAGGAAAATAATAAAGAAGTTTGTGAACTAGGCCTAAACGATGTTATGATTTCATATCGTCTTGCATACTACTTTATTTAAGCTTTTGAGCCGCAGATTTTTAAAATTTAAATAAATTAGACAGACTTGCGAAAGTGAGCCAAAATTTACTATGTAGTTTGTCAGTCCCCATAATTGGTAGGTTGGTAATAGTAGAATCCCGCCAGCCCTGGTGGATGCGCACGCGCTGGTCTATTGTTGCACGAAATCACTAGCTAATTGTTATGCCAGTTCTGTAAATTTGTATGTGTATGAGTCGATGGTTATGTCATGTCATGTGCTGCCGATTTAACACCTGATCTACCGTGATCTGACTGGAATCGAGATTTTCGAAGGGTGTTTCCATTAAGAGGATTGTGTACCAAATAGTTTTCACACAACCGACCATAACGTTTTCCACTCTCAAAAAGTCTAAACCCTCATCTAGAGTAATGATTTTGTAGTATGTTGTAGAAATGCCTCGGAACTAGGCTTATATTTTTTTGTTTTTTTTTTTTTTAATATTTATTATAGATTTTGATATATTTTCATTTAAGTGATTTCAAACATAACGAAGATTTTCAAATTTACAATAAATATGAAAGAAATAAAAAACATAGAAGCCTAGTTCTGAGGTAAGTACCTAGTACTCTGGTAGAAAAAATTATGGCCCGTTGTATAGAAACCGTTTGGTGCAAAATCCTCTTAAAAGGAGGAAGCTAGTTTACGTGCTTAGAGAGTCTATGAGTAACTTTCTGGGGTCCAATTCTGATAAATGTATGAGATCATATTCATCCGATGAGAAAATACTAAAAAAGCTAGATCTTTAGTAATTTTTTTTACACTGAAAGTTATAAAAAATGAACTACCAATTCCAAATTAGCAGTAAAAATATAAAATCCGCAATGACCAGGGCGCCCTTATTCGTAGGATACGATGAATTTATAAAAGGTTGCTTGAATTCATGTTGCAGGTGTAAACGGCAGATGTTTGTTATATGAGATATTCACGGATTAGTTTATTTCCCCATGCGTGAGATGTTTAAAATACCCTCTGCGTCAGGCCTAATTGTCTTTGGTTAGTTATTACTAATCAATTGAAATTAATGCTATCTCTCTCTTTTGATATCTGAAAAATTAAATTTAGAATAATATTATCATTTAAGTGCTAAAATTTAATAGATCGTCGTTAAAAACTATGTAAATTAAGTCTGCGTTTCAAACGCATACTAGCTAAGTACTATACGTATTTTGATTCACTAGTATTAATCCGTTGCTTTGTTCGCCATACGCATAGGTATACGTATCTGTATGTATGGCAATGTGTACCTTTGTACACCTTTCATCAAAATTAGCGAAGTTTTAGCGTTTTACCGGCAAACATACAAGTCATATTGCAATTGTTTTCAATTTAACCTCTAAAAACGTGTGTACAATTAATGTGAAACTAACACAATTGACCTTTAAAACCCTCAAAAGACTTCGTTCTACGAAAGCATGGGTTTGATAAACATCTGTCGAGTGTCGAGGCGACGGGTTCGACGCGTTGTTTGACCACGTGCTAGCTAAATAACCCCCCTGAAAACCCCTGTATTCCTTACCACAACTTCTCGAAAGGATTTCGAGTTCGAGTACATACGTGATAAGGTGATTTGCTAAGTTTGTGTTTTAAATTGTCAGCGTAAATATGTATTAAACTTTACTCGAAATAATTTAAAATCGCGTATAAAATACAACGTTCGAAAATCTTTGGAAATTCATTTCGGATTGAATTAAAAATATATTGCTTAATAAGTAAGTAACCTTAGTTATTCAAAATTTTTTCTATAAACTAATTTACATATTTCTTAATCCTAAAATGTGTTAAACATTAAGATAATTTAATATTATTACTATCAAGTATTAACCTTTACAAAGTGTATTTTGTGAAATAAACAGAAGCAAAGTTACATTTTACTAGCTATAATTAATGTAAGGTTATACTTATTGTTGTAATATGTCACGCTCGTATGCAAAAATGTTGTGCAAATACATTTATCAGAATTTACCTCTGACAAGACCTTTATGTCAACAACATAAGGAATAAATTAATAGACTTGGACGTAAATTACACCAGAACGGGTAATATTACATATCTTTAAAGTTTCCATGTTAGATAATGTTATATTCTTGCCAATCTTGCCATAATAAATTATGAACATGAATTAGAATATTGTTGGTTATTAAGTTAGGTTTGTGTAATATTATTGTTAGACTATTGCATTTACGTGACAGAAAAACATTTTCAATAGATATCTAACAAAGCATAATGCTTCATTACAAAAATATGATTAGCTTGAAAACACACTTATATAAAATAAATGAATTAACCTTGGTGCACTTAAATTTAACGTTTGATGTTAGTTTGTTTACATACTAAAGTGTTTAATTTTTAAAACACCCATTAAGCCGTGTCGGAGATGGCTATCCGCAGTTCAACGAAAAGGAATTTACGTAATACAAGCCACTAGTAAAAATTACCTAATCTTACACTCCCAAGTCTGAATTTGAATGCAGCGCGAGATAAACTTGTTTTCGTGAACGATAAAAGTCGCCAATGACGTATCGTCTATCGGGTGTCCTTGGTAGCGGTGTGCGAGCGAGAGGTGCGCGCGAGAGGGACCGGGTGCACACAGCGCGAGCAACGTGTCCGCCACGAGGCGTTTTGAGGTTATGTTTTTTGACAACGCAATGTGACATAATGATACACGTGACTAGGAAACTCGTCACTAGAGCAAGCTCTGTTTTATCATTGGAAGTCAGTGTGTCACATTTTGAACAATTTTATTAGGTTATGACTTATGATTGATTAATTACCAATTTTTATTATTAACGCATTTTAATGTGTTTTGCTTATCTAAATTTCAAATGATCTCAGCAGATCTAATTTAAGTCCTAAAATAATTGTATGTAATTGGTATCAAGCTAAGAACGATTGATGGCCGCTGTCGCGAGTCGGGTCACTGCTAACTGATAGTTTCTCAGGTTATTAGGTTTCTTTTATGACCCGTATTTTTGAACATTTGCGTAGGCAGTAACTGGATAAGGCGCAAGATAGCGGTACTTACCTGGCGAATAACTGTACATTTGCAAATAAGAATGTGCATCATTCCAAATTTTGCACGAATTACATTAGGTTCAGTGACCTTTTTTTTACCAGATACCAGAGCTCGGCTTTGGTTTGCCTAACAGAAACCACGGTTTCGCAGAATGCTGACTGCAGATTCCTATATACTCGTATAGACTATGATGAAATACTAGTTGTTGCCCGCGACTACGTCCTCGTGTAACTTTATAAATTATCCCGTTTTACGACATTTTTTGGTTCCTATTGGTCGTAGCGTAATACAATAAATGGACTAACAACACAAAATCAATTTTCCAATTTTGGCCAGTAATTCCTGAGATTAGCGCGTTCAAACAAACTCCTCAGCCTTATATTGTGAGTATAGATATAATCGATTTTCGCTTATTCTAAAACGAGTTCTTGTTCTTGTTAATAAATTAGAGGTACCTAGAGCCTGAGGAACTTTTCGACTACCTGCTTTATGAATAATCGCGTTTAAATCCTCCTGCGCAATTATTTTGTCAGTCGATACCTATTTTCCTCCTTGCCGATAGAGCTAGGGAACCCCCTGGTCGGACAGCCGCTGAAGTGGAACACAACAGTGGAAAGTTGTGCGGTTGCGTAACCAACCGGCATAGAGACCTCCGTAGTTAACGTGAATGTATTATGTTGTATGTCGGACAAATGGATATATGGTGGACCGTACATTTTACCGAGACAAAAAGTATTCTATGTCCTCTCTAGTGATTCATAGTATCTCCATAGCAAATTCAGCAAAATCGCAATTTAAATAATGCAATATTCGAATCTGGCGCCAAAAATCCGCGATTTTAGGTATTTTTACATTGATATAATATCTAAAATCACTCTCGCAGTAAATAGTAATCTAATGACACTTCTCAAGGTAAAATCCATCAAGCCGTTTAGGCTGCAGAGCGTGCCAAGCAATTATACATACATACACACTCTCGAAAAACATAACTCTCCTGGCGCAGTCGGGTAAATATAGCGTTCCCTTTTTACTCAACTATATTAGTTGGCATATAAATCGGTATAATATGTATAACGACGAAGGAAGTAGTAAAACATACCGGTTTTCATAAAATGTACACGCTCGTTTTCATTGTAAACAACTTTTTATTGAAATTGATATTCTAGTTCTAGACTTCGGTTTTGCCAGTGGCTAAAATGAAACAAGTTGCACATTTTTTAAAATACTATTCGCAAAGGAAACATTGTACGGAGTTAATAATAATAATATAACCCTTACTACGTGTTTTCGAACGTAACTCGAATTCGACCTAAATTGGCATTTTATTAAAAAATTATGTGGCGATAAGGGGACCTGAAAAGGACGTAATAGCAACATTGCAAAGAAATTGCTCTACAATTCATTTTGGTACATTTTGTTAAAAAATCGGATAGTTTTCATTGAAAAGTTACTTCAAAATCAATTTAAATTGATTGTGAAATCACTGTTTTGCAAAATTTGGTAGTTACTTACAAGAAAAATTTCAAAATGAAGGGTAGAAGTACTATTTCGTGAATTCCAACGTACCGTTTGCACGTTGCCGAAATATAAGTGCAGTATGTTGGTTTTAAAATTTTTATATTTGTTCTTCCTTATAGTTCCAAACCACGACACAAGTAAAAAATTTCATCTAATTTTTTTTATTCCTACATTTTTCTTATCGCCTCATAGTTTGGACTATAGAGCCCGCACTACGAAATATTCACTTAAAGATTTGTCTTCTCGCTAAATGATATTAGTGGGTTGACTGACAAGTACAGTCGCGAGCAGTGAGTAGTGATCAGTGATCTGTGAGATGAGACATTAGTGCTGAGTGCCAGGATGACGGCCGGCGTGGCCACGAGGCGGAAGGCGAAGACGAGAAAGAGCTGGGCCAAAGTCGACCAGGTAATGCCCAAGAGTGTCCAAAACTCGAAAATGAAATTAGAACTAGGCGTAGGGCTCTATCTGTAAAGTTTAAGCGGTGTAACGGAAAAGAAATAATGATTTAGTTTATTATTGTTCTGTCGCCAAAGTCAGTTGTTTTCAGCAGGTATGAAATATATATTAGTAGTTACAAAAGGGGTTTATAGGTCTTTAAAAAAAAAAGCACACATTATCCATTGAAATATAAAATATTTAAACAACCGCTAAACACTCCGATCGAGGCGGACGTTTGCAACGGGGTCTCAACTAGAGGAGGGAATCTTTACTTTATTTGACTTTTCTTAAGGTCTTGCATAGGAATACCAGTGGCTCTTAACCTTTTAGTCCCCAGGGACCATTCGACAAAATTTTCGTTGCGCCGCGGAACAAACGAACGCGGATTGAAAGCAAATAGGTGGTTTAATAAAAGTATCTTTCAAGTCACTATCGTGTAGCATTTTAATACATCCTTCTTCAAGTTCACCAGCTACCTTCGAAACATCGGCTCGCTGACCACTTGAGAGAGGACCATCTTCCAAGAACCACTAAGCTCTAGAGCATAGGTCGTTGTCGATGATACAGTTCATGTCTAATAGTTTGTTTTTCTTTATTTCTAGGCGTCCGACTTCACCGACATCGGCGATTGGCCGACGTTGGGCGCTGCGGTGGCCGGCGCCCGCTGCCACTCCACGCCGCCGCCACACGACGACGTCGCACACCATAATGGCAACGCTGTAAGTATTGTGTGGCAGGTAGACAAGTGTGGTGTGACTTGTGGCAAGGTGACAAATGGCGGGAAAGTCTTTGGGGCGGAGAGTTAAAATGTAGGGGCGAATGTGTGGAAATCCAGCACTTCCACACATTACACACAACACTTCTATATTCTACAAAATAATGTAGAATATAGAAGTGTTGTGTAGTTGAGAAGTGTAAATAAAATTTTACCACTTGCACTTGTCCTATGGACTGTAGTCTGGGTAAAAGTTCCATATTTGATAGGAATTAAAAATCACATTTATTAACACAGATTGAAAGTGAACGTTACTAAATAATAATGGACTGGTTTAAAAAAACACACACAAAAAAGTCAAAAGCTAGTTATTTTACTTATGATATGGCATATTATCGATTATCACATGGTGCAGCAAGTGGCGATAGTCGCATAGCAATATGTCGTACAGCAGCTCGATTTATGCACAAAAGAAAAAAAATATCACATATCGACATTTTGTTGCTAGCTACAAGAAAATTTTATGCAATTATAAAAATGTTGCATGTCAAACTTGAATTAAGGCAAAACTAGTTTTTGAGTCTGGTAGAACGAGTCGGTTGTAGGTTAAAGTGTTTTATATAGGCTACGTGTGACTTACTTATATTTTCAAGTTTTACAATATTATTGTGTAATTTGTAAAAATGACGTGCTACAGATATCGTTCAGATACTATATAGTTAAATAGGATTATTATGAGTAACAAAATGAGATATGATATAGGGTCCTTTTCTTGTTGGTTTTACCATAAGTGATATAGCAGCACCAACAGTTTTAATCGTTCACCAACTGAACGTCTACCAACTAATCCAAAAACCATATAATTCATACACCAACCCCACCATCCTCAAACCGAAACGTCTCCTAACTAATCCCCATACCATCATAATCATCCATCAACCGTACCATCTTCCAACAGAAAAGTCTCCTAACTAATCCCCATACCATCTAAATCATCTATCAGACGTACCATCTTCCAACATAAACGTCTTCTAAGTAATCTACAAACCATGTTATTCATCCATCAACCGCACACCTCCCTACTTCATCGTCTACTAATCGTCCACTAATGATCCTCGTGTGTTTCCAGGAGCCCGAGCGCAAACCGCTGGAGGAGCAGCGCGTGGAGCGGGTGGAGGCGGCCCACAACCACGACCGCCATCTGCACAACGATAAGGCCAAACCTGCTGGTGAGTGCTCTATCTTCGTTACCACACTGACGGGGTAAAATGCGAAAAAGCGCCCGACAGATACCCATACCTCTCTACAAATAATATAAATGCTAGTATGTCTGACTTACCTCTTCATGCCCAAAAAGCTGACACGTTTGCTGAAATTTGGTATGGAGATACTTTGATTCTCAGGAAATGGGATTTTTAACCCAGAAAACAGAAATCTCACGCGATGAACGGTCGCCGTGTGCCCTTAAATCCGTGTGGGTTGCAATGCGTGGCCAAAAATAATACTTAAGAAATGTGCACACATTTTTTTATGCTCTCGAGAAGAATGGTAGTTCAACTTCTGGTGCCTCGATGTATAATCATCAAAAATTATGAAGTCGAATACGTACCAACGCACCTACAGTATTAGAAGCATGCCTTCCTGACGTGTGGGTTATTGACATTCTACGCCGGATGCCTACTATTATAATTGCCGGTGAAGTAGTCATAGCTCTAAAATATGTAAAATGCTGTATATGCACGGAAACTGTACATTTCCCGTGATAAAAATTCCGTATGTTCGTCCCTAGGACTTTGTCTACCAGTCTGTCTAAATCTTGTTAATGTAGGCACGGGCGTATAATATATAGCTTTGATAGGAGGGGGGGGGGGGGTCGCAAACAGAAAAAAATTGGCCAAGGGTTCCGCAGTAGCAAATAGGTAAAGTATTTAAGATAAGGGCGAAAAATATATAATATTCATATGTAATAATAAAATAACATTTCAGGTGCTGGCAAAGGCGGCGCCAAATCTGGCAAGCACAAGTGGGTGCCCCTGGACATCGACGTGAAGGCGGCGAGACCCAGCAAGCACGGCCAGCAGCATGGCTCCAGGCTTGACCACGGTAGGTAGTATTTGGGCACACTAGTGAAACCCTTATAGATTCGTTGTCTCCCTGACAAAAAACATAACTACTGATGGACAAGTCAGTAGTTATGTTTTAATAATTATTATTGTGGAATTTTTTTTTATATCTCTCGTAAATAAAACGATTAACACAATAACTTTGAAAAATAAATAGCATGAAGTTTTGGGTCACATCATGGTTTACGACCCTAGTTTTTATTTTCCTTGGTATCGATGAAAAAAAAAAAAGGTTAGGTTTACTATGCTTTTTTATTACTATGCTATCCAATCAAACATTAAGAAGCCTGCATTCTATTATGGCCTGGTTTTTAAGGTTACGTAGACTTTATCAGAAGTTTATCTTTATACCAACGCTTCTAATTTGGTTAAGCCGTAACAAAAATTAACAATGCTGTAGAGTAAATAATTTTTTTTAAATTACAGACACGGTATCTCTGAACGGCGAGGACAGTCGCGGTCGTGGCGCCGGCCGTGGTCGGGGTGCAGCACGCGCGCGCGGCGCACGACGCTCCGCCCCCCGCCCCGTACACGCACACCCGCACGCCATCTTCCACCATCCCGACTACCCGCATCATGATATGCCGCAGGTAAATACCAGAGTATGTTAAACAAAGCAGGTGATCTTCATAGAAAAGAACCGCGTGGCTTGCATATGTGCCTAGTATCTATGCGCCGCCGCAAGCAAAGTTGTCTCCTCGACTGGCAAACAGAAAACACAATGGACAGAATGATATTGACACAACTTTTTGACACGAGTTTCGGATATTGCCTTGCTGTATAAATAAAAGCCTTGTAAAGTTATTAAAGCCGTACCAGCGTTGATTTTACACTATGCTTGAAGTCGGCATGCTCTTCGTTTTGTCTATTGTTCTGATTAAACCGCAGATTTGCTTAAGTGTACGTGTATAGATAAATGGCGCACACATGCAAGCCACTCACGGTCCGTTTATATGAAGATGAGCTTCTTGGTTCTATTTACTCTGTAAATACTAATAGTACGCGTTCAGACCTGATTTCACACAAATTTAAGGGCTTACAGACTTGTTACCGTCATAAAAATGACGGGCGGGCAGTGACCCTTAATAAAGACTACTGAATACAAACCTCAAAAATTTTTTTTTGCTTTCAGTGTGTGAGTTCTATATCAGGAACACATACGGCCCTTAAAGTTTAATCACTTACTTTTGTTACACCCTGTAAAGGTAATTTAAAAAAAATCGCAGGGTTGCAATGGTAATTCAGTTGTCACTTAATACACATCATGGAGTATAATTTATATAAACATTATTTTTATTGGATTATTTTTTCTCAAATGTTACACATAAATTAGATTGGAACAGATTTTATATTATTTTTTTAATTTTTATGATGCAATTCAATATAATGCACGCAATTTTGTATTGTTTAACTCTTCAACACACTCTTTTTAATATGTAATTAATATTTTTTTCCTTATTTGTTATGTGCTTTGTATTTAGGGGCATTACAATATGTTGGCTGCATATTGTGTGTCCTTGGCATAAAGTATTTTTCTAGAAAAAATGTGGATATAAAATATATTTAATCTGTACCCATACAGAGGCTTTTGAAGTCCAAAAGCTTCTTTTTTGGATTCGATTCATCTAACATGGATGCAATATTTTATATAAACGTTTCAAGAATACCTTATGCCTAAACGTGATTCCTTCCCCTCCTATTCGTTTAAATTTAAACTTTAAATTGATGGGTTTTTATCATAAAAAAGATAAGGAAACTAATTGGGATCGTATTCATTTCATACAAGCCATCGGGTTTGCATGCAAATAATAATGTTTTGAAATTTTATGCAACAGTAAAAATAATTTTAGAACCTATTTCTGCTTTATACATATAACTCATTTATCTATATATATAATAAATCATTTATAAATTAACCTGCATCATTGTCGTTTTGTATTTAATATATAATTAATATAATTTACTTTATTTTAATGTTATATATGTTTAATAAAATATTCTAATAATGTATTTACTATTTGACAAATAAAATTAATGGTCATTACAAAAATGGAAGAAGTTATTTTAACTGCTATTTGAAATGAGTTTTCACATCGCAATCAGTGCCAGTGGCGTAACTACAAGATGGCAAGCCGGCAAAATGCCACGGGCCCCCAGCCGGAAGGGGCTCCCGATCAGCCCCCTTAGACAAGTGGCAAGCGATTATTATTTACAATAATCGTTTGACATATTTTTGTATTGACATAGTGAAACGAAAACGAATTTGCCAAGGGCCTCGAACGGTATAGTTACGCCACTGATCATTGCATCACATTCCCATTTCTTTTTTTAAACGTGATGTTTTTTTCGTAATCACAGTTACTAATAGTAATTAACCAGCAGAATTTTATCATTTAACTATCACACATAACACAGTCGTCAGGTTATCAGTAGCTATAATTCGTACACGAGCTCCAAGGTATGCTGAGGCTGAGTGACAATTTGTCGTAACTCCTTGGACGGTTCACGCGAATTTTTTTCTCAACGCTCGTCACTCATCAAGCTTTAGGGTCATATCGGGTTAACCGGGTGTGGTGTCCCCTCCCCCTAGCTCCGCGTTCAGCCGGCTCTGCCCCAGGGCCTGGTGCTGCACTACGGAGCGCTCGGCCTGGCCCCGCCCCTGCCGCCCGTCGCGCAGGCCTTCTACTACGGCAACACCAACAACACGCAGTACGGCATTGGCTTAGACCAGGCGACGCTGAAGGATCTCATCAAGAAACAGATGTGAGTACAAGAGACTGATTCACCACTTCCTGATAGGTGTCGGATAGGCTATCTACAAGCTTTCGGACAGATTCTCCATACTTTGTCAGGTAAGTTGTGGATAGCCTATGCGAAGGTTATCAGGAAGTGGGGCAACGGGCCCTAAGTTTGTATTGCATATTTAGCCAAATGGTATGATGGATAATATTAAAAAGTGTATTAGCTGTTTTTGTTATAAAAACTGTATCATTTTTTTAAGCAAATCCCTGTACAAGATACTTGGTCTGAATTGTTGTATATTTACTTGGTTTTGTAAATAAAATCTTGAATCTACGTCCCGAAAAACGTAACAAATATTTGCGAGTTTCCTCACGATGTTTTTCTTTACTTTACGTACTTGAGATCAGAGAATGTCTCATTGGTATATGCTTCCACCCTAGATCCTACTCACTAGAACATTCTGGCACTGCTCACAAAGCTACTAATTTGTAGCGTCGTGTTTTTATTTTTCTTTATAAAGTACTAGCTGTTGCCTGCGACTATGTCCGCGTGAAGCTTTTTAAATCATCATGTTTTCACAACATTTTATGATTACTGCTCGGCTCCTTGGTCGCAGCGTGATGTTATATAGCCCATAGCCTTCCTCCATAGATGGACTAAAAAACACAAAAATATTATTTCAATTTCGACCAGTAGTTCCTGAGATTAGCGAGTTCAAACAAACTCTTCAGTTTTATATTGTTAATATGCATGATAATATATCTTTCGCAGCGAGTACTACTTCAGTCCTGATAACCTGGCGCGCGATTTTTTCCTGCGCCGCAAGATGTCCGCCGACGGGACGATCCCCGTGACGCTGATAGCGTCCTTCCACCGCGTGCGCGCGCTCACCGCGGACGTGCAGCTCGTGCTGGACGCCATCCGCGACTCAGACCGACTCCAGCTCATTAACGGCTTCAAGGTATGTTGTGGCCTCAGGGACTGTCTATTGTGGCTCCACGGACAATTTATTGTTATATCAAAGTTGTTTTTCTGCACTATGTAAAAAATACTGTCCGTTGAATCTCGGATAAGACTTAGCTGTCTGTTGAGTGGAATGTTTTGACACGTTTTAACGGTCCACCGCTAAGCCGAAAACAAACTGATCGGACACGGCTGACAGCCCATACAAAACGTCCGCGACTTACGCTTTATAGTTTTCACACTTCAATGTATACAATTATTATCTAGATCGCGACTGCCAGTGGCGTCCGTAAGTCGCGTCAGATCAGTACGTTTTCCGCTGTCAATGTCATCTGCACACTCACTTCACTCCATACCAAATCCGCTTAGTGTGAAGGGGCTCTTAAGAAGAAATAAACACTGTATGAAAAGTTAACGAATAATGGTTTATGACATTTGTTTCGACACGCAGGTCCGAACGGCGTTCGATCCGACGAAGTGGCCGATACTGGACATAGTGGGCGGCAACCCGGACGACGGACACGACAAGTACGACGAGAAACACGACGAGCACGCCCAGCACAGGATAGACGCGCCCAGTATAGACGACAAACAGAACGAGGTATGTCGCCGATCACGTGACGCGACATCATTATCGTGTCTACATAATGTGATACAAAAACACTCTATTCCACACCAAAAATCCGTACTAAATGCGATGGTAACTCTTTCTGTCCCTAACTTAATCTTTCGCGCCTAAATCGCTGGACCAGTGATCTTTGGTATCCCAAGAGATCAACGTATTTTAGCGCAAAGGCGATGCGGGGTATAACTGCTGTCGTATATAGATATGATATTTTCCCGTGCACCAGATGTCCACACGCATTGTCTGTGTGTCAATGTGTGTTACTGCGAAACCGGTGCGACAGTACTGTAGTGGTATGGCGTTCTGGGTCCGCCCTGTGGCTGGCACGGGTGCAAGACTATTACTACAAATACTATCGAAAGAAATTAATTTATATGTAAATGACGCTATTATATGAAAATGCGCTGTATCAAGTAAAGCAGGCAGATCACAATTGACATAGGTATAAGTGCAAATCATTTTTGCAAATTTCAACTAGTATATACAAATTTTTTCCCATAAATTTTGGACAAATCTTGTAACTTACATATTTCATTACCTAGCTTTGCACAAGCTAGATGATGAAATATGTGCTTGTGTACCTATCTATATATCAAACCCACATTTATTTTAATTTCAAATAATGTTTCGACTCCAAAAGTATCCATTAATGCAAAAATCTCAGAGTTTTTTAATCGTTAAGTATCTGCTTCTTCCACTATGTCTTCAATTGACACTGGATAAGTAATTTTCCTACATTTTTTCTTACTGGTAATTAAATGACCTCTCATAATAAAAGTATTCTTATTCTTATAAAGAGTAACACCGGTGAAAGAATGACTCTGATAACTTAAATAATACCTGTGAATTTACTTCTCTGGCATTACAAAAGTCTTACCTTAGTTGTATGTCGAATCGCTAACAAATGAATGTGTTAACGAATTCGACACGCTAATTAAAATTGTGAACTACCACAATATCATGTAGAATGTGTATGAATAAATTATATAAATTAAGTTTAAAAAATGTTCAAAATATATTTTTTAAACGAAATATGTATAAAAGTCTTGATATTATGAAGATTATGAAAGCAATGTAATTATACACATAATTAAATTATTTTAATTGACATACCGGCGATATAAATAACGGTAAACAGAAAAAGATAATTCTAGATTATTATAGTCTGGTTACTATAAGTTTAACCTGGACAAACGTTCGACAAAATAAAAAAAAAAGAACATAATATATACGGTCGAATTGCGAAACCTCCTCCTTTCTTGAAAGTCGGCTGAAAACCTTTCAAATTCAAAAACTCTCTGGATGGTATCGCTATAGTAGCGAAAAAAATTTTGATTATTTATCAGTTCATGAGACCTAAACACGTGTATTTAAATATAAGTTGTTTGTAAAAAGTAAAGTGTTTGTTATAAACTAAATTCAATGTTTGTAATTTTGTAATGTAAATAAAATTAAAATGAAGTATAATTTATTTGCTATAATCAAAATCAAACTCTGAATATTCGGAGGGACAAAATCGTGTTTCTCATATTTTATTATATATGGTGTTTTCATAAATCTATCTCTACATATAATAAAACAGCAAAATTTAAGTGTCTGTACATTTAATTTTTTTATAAAATAAACAATGTGCCAAGTTTGTACGCGCTAATCTCAGGAACTACTGGACGGATATGAATAAATCTTTTTTTTGTTTAATAGCTATCAGGAATATATAGGAAACTTTTTATCCCTGAAAAATTGACGGTTCCCGCGTGAATGCAAATTTTTGCGCAACGAAATTGCGGGCACTGACTAGTCCTTTATAAAATATCATTTATTTAGATAAAGAAAATGTCATATCTTACATAAAAAATGAAAAGATCATAAACATAATGATCGCATGATCAAGAATCAAAATCATGAACTCCAATCGTGGTCCAATTTTAACCAAAAACAAAAGTATGCATTGGAATAATGTTCCTAGTCAAAATAAATACTAGGTTCAACTTATATATATATTTATATATTCTAGATAATTATATATTTATAATTCTCAACATTCATAATTGTACATCTTTTTATTACAGACTAAAGAAGTGGCTCCCGAAGCAGAAGTCAAAACCGAAGTAAAAGAAGAGGTTAAACCAGAGGCTAAGCCAGAGGTCACAGCAGAGGTCAAGCCAGAGGTCACAGCAGAGGTCAAAGCGGAGGCGAAGGAAGAGGTTAAGCCGGAAGTCAAACAAGAGGCGAAACCATCCGAAGAGAAACCAGCAGTGACCGAGAAGGAGCCAGAGAAAGAGATTAAAGAAGTAGAGAAGAGCGATAAAGAGGACAACAAAGAAGAGACTCAGAACACCAGCGATGACCCCCCGCTCCAGTCCGAAACCAACGACAAACCGAACGAAAAACGGTAAGCAACAATTCCGATATTACCTGAAAGGTGATCGCATATTTGGTTTTTACGCGGCGCATTTTAGAATGGGCAGTATGACACTTTTTTCCCACTGGTAATTAAAGACCCTTTAAAAATAGAAATATCGGTAAAAAATACTCTGATAGCTTAAATTCTCTCAAATATATGAAAATATAAAAAAAACCATACAATATACCTTTCCTAAACATAAACAATAAAACGATACTCTACTATGACGTCACTTACCGGTAGTTTTACGCATCGCGGGAAGACTTTATTCGATAACTATATTAAACATTGCATTTGTGAAAGTGGTTTCATAACTATGGTCGTTGTTAATTGCCTAACTTATCAAATAGCATACTGTACTTTACTGTGCAACTGTTATTACAAAAAAAATATGGAAGTTATTAAGCTGAAATTTTGGAACGATTTATTTTTACTTTTTTATATATGTTAATTCTATGCAAAAAATAGATAATTTTTTAACTATTTTACAACCTTATGTTGTATGTCATGACGTGCCCATTCCTCCGCATCGTACACGCCATATTTCGTAAGGTGAATTTACGAGGTTATCATAAAATGCGGCGCGTCGAGTCTGACATGTGCGATCACCTTGATCATGTATGTATGTTGGTACCCTGATTCAAAGCAACAACTGACGTCTATGGACACTCGCAACACCTAAAAACTTGCATGAGCGTTGCATGGGGAATATGGAAATAGGTCAGAAAGTTAGAGGAAGGAGTTAGGCGTCCGTTATACCCACTGGCTCTACAAAACAAAACACAAGCGTTGTTTTCTGTGAGGCCATGATATTATACTTATCGAGCCAGACTAATCGTGACAAAAGCAAGGCTTTCCCTATTTGCTTCGCATTTTACAAAAGCTTTTTGCTTGTGTATTTATTAATTTATTTAAATTGATTCCAGTCGCAAAAAGCAGATGGTGGGTATATTCCCGCTGGCAACGATGGGCGGTCCACTCGTCGCGCCCGTGTCCAGCCTGCTGAGGGCGGTGCCGCCGCCTCCGCTGCCAAGGTAATATTTTATTTTGAAACATTGAATGAATAAAATGAACATGACGAAGTTATAGTATTTGCTGTCAATGTTATCGTATGCAAAGGAGCTTTGTGGCATTGCGTTATTTCATCTAAAGGTCATGTCATTAAACCTTACATGGGTGAGCTCTGCTTTGGCACGAATAGCCTATTTCATTCTTTTAATTAAGCCTATTCCCTCTTAAAGGTCGAAACTTCCAACTCTTATGATGTTGCATGTGTTCTTGAGCGTCGGTATTTGTTTCCCATCTGGGGAGACGTTTGCTCGTTTACACCCTAATTTAATTAAAATGCTTTCTTCTGGTCGAGGGACAGACTAAATTCGGAGATTTTGTTTTTATTTTACACTCTTTCCATGTTATAGGATGTTCCGCACTGGTCGCGGCGGTGTGTCGCCGCTGCTAGGCGCGCCGCACGACCACCTCAACCCTGATGTGCCCGAGTTCGTGCCTCAGGCCAGGAGACAAGGTACACATTCAATATGTTATGTTTGTATCAAATAGTTTTTAATTTAAGCGGGTTTAAAGTACACAACAATTATACCGGTACAGCAAGCGCGTGTACGTACATGCACACGCAACAACAAGCACACAAACAGACTCGCATAGTCGCGCAGGCACACGCACGCACTCGTACTCACACACGCAATCCTATTGTATTTGTGATTCCGTATTCGTCGTTTCGAACATTCCTTTAAACATTTCGATCCAACATATTTTTATTAACTGTAACTGATGACTACAATCACAGAAATGCTCTTACTTGTATTTCATCCTTAACAATTACAATTATTTAGTACAAATAATAAAGTTTTAGTTTCGATTAAACTCACTTAAATTATTATTATTATTATTCCGCAGAGGAACCAAGCGCCGACCAAGCTAACGCTGCAGAAAACGAACAGGCAGGCAGCCCGAAATCTGAGAAAAGCGACTCCGATGTTTGGACAGAGGTATGTTGCATTACGAGTATTTATTGCATAGAAAAAACGTTTTCTTTATTACTTAAACTAATTCAGAACAAAATAAGGAGCACTACACATCTATGCCGTGGATGCCGCCGGCAGCCTCACTGTCGGAAAACTATGTCGGCGACTCTACATCAGCAACTTTTGTTGCCACATGTGCGGGACCGTTCTACTGACATGTTAATTTCCACATAGGCCACCGGCTTGTGTCGCAAACATGCCTATGTCCCGCGTCGGGACGGTTCTGCGTCTGTCGGCGGGTTATGTGTGTAGAGCGCTTTACAATCACATCTACAACCGTCATTTACCCGCAGGTGAAGCGTCGCACGAAAGCCGGGTCCCGCGAGCGCGCGCCGTCGTCTTCGGCGGGGGGCGCGGGCGGGGAGCGGGAGGAGGAGCCGCGTGAAGAACTCCACTTCCAGCTGGACGAAGAACTCGACCTGCCGCCGCCCAGGCAGAACACCTTTACCGACGCCTGGTACGTACACCTTGTCGACGCACCGCATGCACACATTTAGAGGTAGGTAGTTCAAATAAGTTGTGCTAGCGCCCCTATGTGTGTGTGCACTTCTGAATACACAGCTTTCAATGGTGTGTAAAGGCCGGCAATGCATCTGCAACATTTCTGATGTTGCAGATGCATTGGTGACGGTAGTTGCTTTCCACCAGGTAACCCGTTTGCTCGTTTGCCCCTTTATCGTAAAAAAAAACACATTACCTATTTGCTGCTGCGGAACCCTTCATGGGCTAGTTCAACTCGCACTTGGCCACTTTTTTACGTTGGGGTCCGTGGATATGTGCATACTCTCCGAAATGTTTTTGTATGGATTCTGACAGGTGTCTAACATAAGATGGCGGATGGTGGAAGAATAGCGGACTTTCAAAGAAACTTTCAACATCTATTTCACCCTCTCGGGGGTAAAATTTCCATAACGCCTTTCTTAGTAGATAACTCAATAAGACAACTCTAGTCACCAAATTTCATGACTGTAACTTTAACAGTTTCTGCTCGGCTAATCAGTCAGTCAATCAGCCGGGACATGTTATTTTATAAGAACAGATTGTGTATCTATACTAGCTGTTTCGAAAACTGCTCGGCTCCTATTGGTCGTAGCGTGATAGTATATAGCATATAGCCTTCCTCGATAAATGGACTAACAACACAAAAAGAAATTTTGAATTCCGGCCAGTAGTTCCTGAGATTAGCGCTTTCAGATAAACTCTTCAGGTTTGCATTATTAGTATAGATATGATTTGTATTTGCAGGTCCGACGAGGAGTCTGACTTCGAGCTGTCGGACCGCGACATTGGTAGACTGCTGATCGTCACACAGACGGTCGCGCGCCAGCCCAAACACGATGGACACGACCGTCAGGGAGACTGGTCCACGCGCACCAAGATCACGCAGGATCTGGAACAGGTGGGTTCTGGAGACAGACTGGTTTATATACTGTGTGTGTTCTTATGATATAAATATAGGTGAAATTAAATAATGGTTTTTTCGGCAGCAAAATAGTTTCCATTGTTTTTAAGATGTATCCCTGCTATTCGGGATGGAGAAAATGTAACAAATCATTAACCATAAAAAATGGTGCGACACATTTCAAGTTATGAGTGTTGTAACAAACCTGTCTTTGTTTTATAATATACAGATTAGTGAGCTCGACAGACGTCGTCCTGTGAATATTAACCATTCTCAAGTCACCTTCACACACGAGGAATTTCAATATATCAAAGTAAAATTGGTTCAGTTGTTTAGGAGTTCAACAAACACACGCACACAAGAATCATATATATTAAGACTTGTGGACTCGATAGCCTTTTCCTGTCGATTGTGTCCTTACTTGTAAATGATTTACAAGAGTCTGCTGAATATTGGAAGTTTTCTGAAACAATGCTCTGGTGTGCTTTGTGTGCAACTGTGCATTTTACATATTGACATAATATATGTGTTATTTTGACTGAAAAAGAGTAGTCTGTCTTTTGGATGAACTTAGAACGTTCAATAAGAATAATTAGTATATCATGTAATTTTCAGGTGATCACGGATGGTCTGAGACGCTACGAGGAAGATTTATGGAATGAGTTCTCTTCGGTAAGTTTTTTTTTCTTAGTATGTTCCCATAATTATTACCTTATAACATATTTCAGATGGCGTATTTTGTTACTGGAATTATTGCAGCTTAAAAAAATTACCTGTTTACAATATTAATTATTAAAGACCGTAAACTCTGTACCGCAAGACCCCGGGTAATATGACAATCTGCATTATCCAGGGTGGTGGTGGTGGTGGAAGCTCATCATCATACCGCACGGTGTCGGTGATCAGCCGGGAGCAGTTCGAGGCGGCCGCGCCCGCTGAGCGACACCGCAACCCGCAGGAGCCGCCGCCGCCGCCGCCGGCGCCGAGACGCCTACAGGTAAAACGTTATTATATATAAGAAAATAGTAAATGAAAAATTATAGCTTAACCACAAGCGCTATACCGCGCCTTGGGCATGAGCGCGGCGCAACAGCGGCCACGCTTTTCTGTCAGTTGACCATCAACGCTGACGGCCCTAGTATCTTACCCATCCCCCGCCCCGTCAACACATACCTAGTGCGTGGTAGAGAGGTTGTGGTCAAGCCATAGACTATATTCATACACAGAAATACATAGAAATATTAAAACTGCTAGGAGGCGTGTTTGTTTCTCCTTCCTAGACTACTTTTCGTTTTAGAAAAACATCATGTTTTAAGGGAGTTTACCGAAGAATTCGCATTTTTACACGATTCTCAATTTCCACAAATCAGAAGACACAAATTTTTCCCGTTCTGAAGCAGCTATTTACGCAAAAAAACGGCAGTTTTTAAAATGTTAGTTATCTGATACTTCTACTTATGTCTTAAAAAAAATTACCGAAGAATTCGTATTTTTACACGATTCTCAATTTCCACACGAGCGAAGCCGCGTGTTACTAAATACTACTTATGTTTTAAAAAAATTTAATCACGGCTTAGTACTATAAAATCTTTAATGTGTGTATAATATAAAAGTATTAAATATATTTCCGTTGTCTGGTACACAAGTCCCTGGGGTACTTAACACGGGGCGAGACTGACGCGGGAGTGAAGCGTCCATAGATATTATTATTGTTATGATTTATTTTCAGGAACAGAGCCAGGAGGGCGGTCACCGGCCGAGGCGCACCGCGCGCTTCTACGCCGCCAGCAAGGACCCCCACGCCACTGATGTCATGTGAGTTTGTTTCATGACACTGCGTGACACTTCACGTGCTATAGAGCTGACGTTTGTTAAAAGATGTAATACCTCAGATGCACGTTTGTAACAAGTCAGGCGTTCGTTTTTAAAAAGTTAGATTCACTTTTGTAACACGCCTGATTCCCTTTCTTATGTCCGTCAGTTCTATGAAAAATTAAGTATAGCGTCTCGCCGTACCAACATGCTTAGCATGGCGACCTAGGAAGTGTTTCTTTCTACAGTAAAATAGAAAAAGTGCGCGGATGCACAAAGGAAATCTGTCAGTTTATCCCAAATATCTGTCATTTTGACTGCTGAAGTGAAGCGAGCCGCTTAAGTTTATAACTTCTTAATCTTTTTAAAACCAAACAAGCTTTCAAAAATATATTTTTACAAACGAGAGATTATTATATTTGAAAAAGTAATTTACGCACAAAAGAGTATCTGGATGCCGACATCTTAAGTTGGCCATCTTTTTTCCTTCCCTAACTTGATAAGATAGTTTATTTTATTTTGTATGTACTAGAAGGCTGCCTAAAATTCAAAGCCTTATTTTCTTCAAAGCACAATAGCTCCTATCAATAACATCTCAACAGCTACTTTCTCCTGAATCGCAATATAACCTATGTTCTTCTGCAGCAGCAGCCGCAAGTACAAGACGCGGCACAGCCTCAACCCGCCGGTGGAGCACCACGTCGGGTGGGTCATGGACGTCCGCGAGCACCGACGTCCGCACCGTGACAGCACCGGGTGAGTTATTGTCTTTGGTGGCTTTCTTTGGAGATTGAAGCAGACCATAGATTATAGAGAAAAAGAAAAACATAAGAAAAATTTACATATATATTTTTTAATTTTGTGTTTTCAATAGTCTGTTCTATGCTTGCGCGAAAATATTTTTCCCAATGAACACCCTTTACTTTTATCTTAGAGCCAGAGCGCACTAGTTTGTTTTTTTTTTTTTCAACCGTGTCTATGTAAATTCCCGTGATCAAGTAAGTGCGCGCGGACCTTAGGGGCTCATAGACACATTGACAAAAAATAAACCGTCACGGCGACAAAAGTCCCCTGAACTTACTGCCTCAAAAGGAAGGTTATGTTTTACGAGCGTCTGACTGTATTTAGATTTCTACTTGCTCCGCTACAACCTGAATAAATTAAAGACAGTTGAAGTATGAGGTCCCTAACATTTGTTTTAGTAGCGCGTGACATGAGATACAATTAAAAAAATAGCGCACGTTGATATAATATATAACACCTAACAAAAAAGACTCAAAATCACTTAACATCTGAGCATAAAGTAATTGAATAACACTATTAGTGTTTATTTCAGAGATAATAGTAGTAAGTAGTCAGAAATAAAGGTATATATAAAGGTATTTGTAAATACACTCATACACCACACACTCATTATAACTGGTTAGTATTTCTTACGTATTATTATTTCCGCAGGTCGTCGCTCGGCACGTCGCCGACGCTGGGCTCGTCGTGCGGCTCGGTGGGCCAGGCGCTGCCGGCGTTCCACCATCCCAGCCACGGTCTGCTCCGCGAGAACCACTTCACGCAGCAGGCATACCACAAGTACCACTCGAGGTGTCTTAAAGGTGAGAATAGTAACGTCAAGCGAATTCTTCCTTACTAATATTGTAATTGGGAAAGTGTGTATTTGTACTTTTGAAGTGACGGGATTCTTGGCAAAGTAGCATAAAGGGAAATTCAGTATTATGGTACAGAACCTTTACAAAAGTCACTTTGGCTACGAAATCAGGTTTGAAAAGGGGCTCATTCCTCATTAGTATTAGTTGACGTGGTTAACTAATATATAGAAAAAGTTTGAGCCATTGATTCTGTACCAGTGGGCGAGACTGTTGGGATGAACAATTAACAAATCATATAATACGATAAATTATTGTACTTGTTTGTTGCAGAGCGCAAGAAGCTTGGCATCGGTCAGTCGCAGGAGATGAACACGCTGTTCCGCTTCTGGTCGTTCTTCCTCAGGGACCACTTCAACAGGAACATGTACAACGAGTTTAGGTTAGTACACTTAATAACTCGTAACGTTTCCTTAAAACTGGGCCAATTACCCAGGAGTAATTCTACAGTGCGTGTGTAGTTGTTTTTGTATGTATTTGAATTGAAATGCCCCAAAGAAATCTCGCTGCAAAAAAAGGCGCTGGCAGACTTAAGGCTTTTATTTTGGTTGAAATTCACAAATTTCATGATTTTTAGAGCCTTCCCCTTGTCACAGTTAGTCACATATCTATCCTCCTTCCTCCTGTCATACCATGTCACATTTTGTATCTCCCCCTCTCCCTTATGTGTAACGTACTTTATGGATGGTATTTTAGTTTTCCGTACTCAAAGGGTAAAAACGGGACCCTATTTCTAAAACTTTGGTGTCCGTCCGTCTGTCAGTCCTGAAGACTGTATCTCTCCTATAAAAATTTTCTTCCTCATTTTTCGATATTACCAATAATAATATAATAATAATAATATCTATGGACGCTTCACACCACGTCAGTCTGGTCCTGTGCTAAGTACCCGAGGGACTT
>JAOTAV010090527.1:0-11524 GCA_026546445.1 Cyclargus thomasi | reverse complement strand
ATAATTAGGTTACGTAATTGTGACTTTCAGCAATAGAAACTGCAGAACACATTTGGAAAGGTACTCGAATAAAAACCGGAGAAACCATAGAATTTCTTGTGTCGCGGTGTCTGCGAAAATTCGTAAAATTGGATTGATTTTGGAAAAAAAATTATCGGAAAATGGGCAGTTTTTTATGCGTGACACAGTAGCTTATAATTATGAATCAATAATACAAAACTGTAATATTTGATCTTCTTAATATACAGGGTGTATTAAAATTAAGTTATAAAACTTTATGAATCGTGTATCTCCGATATAGAGTTTATTGTGAAAGTAGGAGCGCTGAAATGCAAAAAAAAAATGCGATTTATATGGGCTAACTCGTGTCGCTGAGGCTTTTGGCCATACAAATGATTAATTTTTTTTCAATTTCAGCGCTACTACTTTCAGAGTGATAAGTAAGCGCGTTAGTAGCTTAAGCCGGGTCGCGGGTTCGAATCCCGCCGAGGCGCGACGGAGCAAAGAGTGTATTAAATATGTGTATCATATAATAAAAATCTTAAATACAGGTATAGTATCAAAGTATTAAATATATTTTCGTTGTCTGGTAATTGTAACACAAGTCCTTCAGGTTCTTACCACGGGAGCAGACTGACATGGTGTTAAGCGTCCATCGATATTATTATTATTATATTACTATACATGCGAAAATGAGTATGCTTACTTGTACAAGGACAACTAACCAGACACGTTTCAGGGCGAGCAGGAAGCGTGATTTTTGGAGTTCACTGAGTTAAAAGCATGGATAATAACATTGGAAGAGAACAACATTCAAATTCTAGGAGAGCTTTGCCGTGAGCAAAAGCTAGTATAATAAATGATGGCCTTAACCATAACTACTTTAACTATATATCAGGAACACATACGATGCTTAAAGTTTTATCACTTACTTTTGTTACACCTTGTATGAATTCCATGCGTGTTTGTCACTGAACTCCTCACAAACGACTGGACCAATTACGGGTTATTATTATTTATGTCGGGTCTGCTAGTATTATCTAAAATTCTCGTGTCGCAATGTCAGTTTCTATACTTTTCTGAAAGTGTTTGAAAAATTCTCATGAAATTTTTGAGTGTATTCAGTAGATCTGAGAATCCAGACCAACATCTATTTTTTATACCCCTTACATTAACTCTTAATGAAGTATACCCAGGACAGCTAGTTATTTTATAAATTGTCGGCTCGATTGTTATTAAAAATCCTTTAACTTTATATATCTATATTTATTCTATACATATAATAAAACAGTAAAATTGGATTGTCTGTACATTTAATATTTTTAAAAAATAATCAATGTGGGGGTGCTAAGGAACAGGAATAGAAAACATATCAACAAAAAAAAGTTATGTGTCTGTTTATCTGTTTGTACGGGCTAATCTCAGGAACTACTAGGCGGATTTAAATAAATCTTTTTTCGTTTATTAGATATTAGGTCTGGGCAATATATAACGCGCAGCGAGGTTGCGGGCATCAACTAGTTATAAATATACATCAGTGCAGGTTTTGTCTTGCGCCGTAAACAAACAGATAATAAAATTATTTATTTTATCCAATTCAATTTAATCCGCAGCAGCAATTTCATCTAAATCTGTTACTGCCGCGACAAATCACGCACTACAAACGTATCGGTATTTATAGCTAACGGGGAATCGTGATATATTTCGCATATCACGTCAGGCAATACGAGCCGTGAGTTCCCATATATCATCATCAGGCGTCACCTGTTCATCTGTAAGTCAGCACAGG
This sequence comes from Cyclargus thomasi, assembly GCA_026546445.1. Classification (NCBI taxonomy): domain Eukaryota; kingdom Metazoa; phylum Arthropoda; class Insecta; order Lepidoptera; family Lycaenidae; genus Cyclargus; species Cyclargus thomasi. The sequence continues at coordinate 9,735 of JAOTAV010090527.1, read as the reverse complement.
TTCAGGAGAGACATCCGTTACTAACAAAAGGTAAAGAACAATATAACATTTTACTCGTAAAAAAAACCAAAAGATAAGGATCGACAAGAGGGTGATGTGATGCATTTTTGATGAGGCAGTTATAATCAAAATTGGTAGCAAAACGCTGTCAGCAACCAAGCATTTTAATATGTTCTTTTTTATGTACCAACATTCCTAAAGAATTCATCAACCCCTACAACATAAGTATTCTTACTGTAGGGGTTGCGTACTCCATATTGTGAATCTCGTTATAAATTAATTGTTATGTTCATATTTAAATTATGTTTTATTAAAGACAATAAAGTTATTTATTTATTTATTATTATTATTAACAAATTAAACTTAAGTAAATACCTTTCGATCTACGCCGAATCTCATCAGAGCATTAAATTAAATATAATTTAATGCTCTGATGCTCGACCAAATATGGTCGAGCAGTTTTTTTCGAGTTCAACATATGAGTTTTTTTTTATGATATTTAGGGGCCAAGCGAGCAGACGGGCTACCTGATGGAAAGCGACTGCGGTCGCCCATGGACACTCGCGACATCCGAAGAGTCGCAAGTTTGTTGACGGCCTTTCTGAGGGAATAGGGAACGGGAATAGGTAAGGCAGTTAGGGAAGCTGGACCATCGGTAAATTCACTCACTGAACGAAACACGGCACATCCTCGTTTCAAGCCAGTTTTCTGAGACCACAGCATCACTCCGGCTGAGCCGGCCCATTCGAGCCGAAGTATGGCTTTCACACAGCAGTGCAGCGATTGATTGAAACTTTAGATATCTCAATAACGCAATATCAATATTCCGCCAGAATTTATTCAGTGGTTGCTCAGACAGGATACTGCTTAAAACAAACTCAGAGACCATTAAACTACACTTGAATGGAGTATAGAAAAACACGTATTGGCAGCATTTTTCGCGCACACTTAGAGCTTGTGCTCAGCCGCGTACGTTTTGCTCCATTTTTATTGCGTTTCTAAACTTTCTACTGTAAAACCAGTGTTGTTTTAAATGCTTTACTCGTTTTCAATTTCCTTTTTACTGAAGTCTAGATCCATAAAACGCACTGAAATGAAAAACTTACGAGTTTATTTGTTCGTAATATTTATGTAAATGATAAGTCACTTGCGTTATATATTTATATAAATAATAAAAATATCTAAAAATGTATAAAAATGTCCTTAAACATAATAAATACATTTTTATAAGCATAAATTATACCAGAAATAACTGAAAAATATCATCTCGCATCATTTTAATATTGAGCTGGATTTTAAATATTTCTTTGAAACCAATCAAAACCAGCAACAATGTTGTGTTGCATAAACCGTGTTGCATCTCATCACCTCTAGTTGTAGCAGTATTTTTACCTGATAATTTTATTTAAAAACGTTAGGTAAAAAATTCAATATTTTATTTTGTATTTTTTTCACTATCCTAAAAATCTGGATTCTATGAGGACATTAAGCATTAGGAGCCGGGGTTGAAAATGTTCAATTTTTACGTTCGCTCGACTGTATCAACATCGTTTGTTGAGCACTAAAAGAAAATATCGCGAGGAAAGCTTCAAACCTTGATTTAAAAAAGAGAATTCATTGAATAGTCGTTTCCAAATGGTTCGATTTAAAGTTTCCATTCAACAAATCTAAACAGGTTTTTCTGGATTGGGACAAATTAGATGCACGAGAGACCCTTGGTGTGATTTATGGAACCCTTTATTTTGGAACAATATGAAACTATATTATGATATGATATGCGAAATATGCAAACGAACAACGCTTGGCTTGATAAATATAAAAAATATATTTGATGTGACGGCGACCGGTTTTATAGAAACTAGACCAGTTACGCAGGAGTAATTTTATAGTGCCCAAGTGTGTGCGCAGTACACAAGAGCACTCTCTCTTCTTCTACTCATATAACCCAGTGGGACGGATGACCGACACGACTTGCGAGATATCAGGTACAGGATCGGTCCTGTTTTTCCTTTTTCCATGCCCATCCGACGCATGGATCATCTTACTTGTCAGACAATCAGGTGATCAGCCTGCATTGTCCTAACCAAACTTGTTTCCGGTATGTTTCCGGCGCGGGAATCGGACCCACGACCTCCGGATGAAGAGCTGAGTTCTGTACCACGGAGGTGTTTTCGTAAGGGACATAAACACAACCTTAAGTTTTTTCTTTTGTTATAACAGTTTTTTATAGGATAGTAGTTGGTGCCCGCAACTTCGTTGCGCAAAAATTTGTATATCACACGGGAACTGTACATTTTCCCGGGATTAAAAGTATTCTATATGTTGCCCAGACCTAATAGATATTAAATAAAAAGGACTTTAATTAAAATCCATCCAGTAGTTCCTGAGATAAACGCGTACAAACAGACAAACAGACATTTTTTTCTCGATATGTGTTCTACTACTGTTTCTTAATCAATAATCAAAATTGATTATTTTGTAAAAATATGAAATGTACAGACACGCCAATTTTACTGTTTAATTATATGTATATAGATATATGTATAGACTAGATGATGCCCGCAACTCCGTCGCATCAATATAAGTTTATCGCGCGGGAACCGTATATTTTTCCGGGATGAAATGCACCCTATGTCCTTCTTCAGCCCTCCAACCAACTTCACACAAAAATCACGCCATAAAGTTGCTCCTTTTCGACGTGAAGAAAGGACAAACAAATAAACTACTAGCTTTTACACGTCGCCTTGGTCTAGTCGTACGGGTGGGCTATTATGACGACTACAAACCAGCATGGTTCCAGGCAATTCAATATACGGCCAACAATCTTCTTAGACTAATAAGGTCTTATTAGATAGGTCTTATTAGACTAATAACCGAATTAATACTAGCTAGTTTGGTTGTCTATGAATGGTTTTTAAACATGCTGGTGACATTAGGGAACGTCCAACTTCGCGTATTTACTGTCACGTCACTGCCGACTGGCTGGAACTTGGCTGGGAATAAGAGGTCATAATAACCCCCCAGAGCTCTGCTCTTGGTTCGCAGGTCGAATTTTATTGACAATTTCCATATCACATTGTAAATACGTTATTTAATTATAATGAGAATTTCGTCATCATTTTTGGAATTTCGTGGCATTAAATAATAAATAATATTTTACTTACGTTTTTGGTTGTAGATGCAATAATTATAATTCAATAATATTCACAATATACAGAGTTGCTGCTAAAAAGTATTTACTGTTTATGTAATTCGACATTTTCGTTTGTTAAAATAAATGTAACGTCGTTTTTTAGAAAGAAGCTAATACATGCGCGGGAACCGTACATTTTCCGGGATAAAAAGTATCCTTTGTTCTTCCCCGGGACTCAAAGTATGTCCATCCACCAAATTTCAGCAAAATATGTCCAACGGCTTGGCTGTGAAGAGATAACAGACAGACACACTTTCGCATTTATATCTAAAATTAGTATGGATTGAAAATATATAATTTATCTTTATACCTAAGATGATGAAAATATAATACGATTTTAAAAATATAAGCAACTTTAGTTAAACGACAAGATATCCATTTTGGACCCTATTTCGTGGTAATAGATATCAGAATTGCGTTTATATTAGGCTTTATGTGGATTAGCAATTTAATTTACTTTAAAGTTTCCATTTAGGGCCGCTCAAAGGATTTTTAGTACACATACAAACTTGTGGAACTTCTAATTGAAAAACAGACGGAATAAGAGACGATAAGGATGTACTGTGGTCTTCGAAACATGGTCCTGAAAGTTGGTCTTCATTTTTGTTCCGAGGATAGATGCATTTTAGGGTTCTGCAACGAAAGGGTAAAAACGGGACCCTGTTACTAAGGCAGAAGTACATCCGTCTGTCCGTCTGTCTGTCTCTAGGCTGTGTCTTAAGAACGGTAAAAGGTAAAGAGATGAAATTTTCACAGAATATGTATTTCTGTTGCCGCTATAGCGAAGTATGCTAAAAATAAATCTAATAATATTATAATAAATCGAAAAAATATTTGTCGTCCCCCATAGCCATTAATATTCATTGTCATTCATACTCATATATAAATAAAACACGCTAGATGGTTAATGGTAATAGGACTGTGTAGAAATACCTAGTACCGCGCGGTCTTGGCGGTCAGTCGCTAAATAAAATAAATATATAAATTTAAATATTTGTATCTTGTATTTTAGTTTTTGTATCTTAGTATATATATAAATATAAATTACAAATTGTGTAAATTTATATATATTTTAATATATTTTAGTTTATATACGTATTTTATGTTATTTAGTTTAAATATTTATTTTTCTATCAGTATTTGTTTTACATACTGTCGTGTGCACTTACTATTGTTACCTCCTCTTCAAAATTTCCTTTATTAGGTCTCCTGGAAGAGATTCCATTGGAATAAGTAGTATCTTTGTACCAAATTGTGTTAATTTTAAGTCTTATTTTGTAATTTGTTTATATGTACATAAATTATGAAATAAATAAATAAATTCTTAGCACTTTCAAAAACCTTCAGCACACAACAAAATCATAGTCAAGTTTAATGACGTATACGCGTACATAAATATATAATTATATAACGACATACAAGCCACAATTACAGTTTTAACATAACTTTTGGAAAGCTAAGTGAAGTTCGTAAGCGCTTAACATATTTTATTCCAGTTGGAAAGCGACTAATAAAACAAGGGAAGCGATAAAAAGACAGAGACGGCGATAAAAACTAACTCGGTCTTCGGATTAGGTCTTAATTTTCCCATCACTAGAGCGTAAATTTCACGTTTAAACGTTTCCAAGCCGTTCTCGAATGTAGCCCCCAGCGTTAAAGGTTAAAATGGCGTACGCTTTTTGGCTTTTAAAGAAAATATCAGCGCTGTATATTCTTGGATAAAAGCAATTGTTACTTTATCCCTCTTTCGGAGTTTTGCTGTAAATTGGTAATGAACATGTGGAAGTTCTGTTATTTTTGTGTCACGCTCACGAATTCAGAAATAATGGGATTATTATTATTATCCTTTCGGAATATTTTGGGTGTGTTTGAATAAGTGAAAATGATTTTAATATTTTAATAAAGTTATTATATCGTTTCAGATATAAGGAGTACGACCCTATATTAGAAACGATATAAGATCTTGTCTTATATATCAGAGAGGTTGAAACAGATACAGATCGTGGATCTAAGTAATTTGGTCGTATTATGTCAAACCCCGCCGACTGATCACGACTTACATGGAATCGACATATTCCGACCAAAATATGACATAGGTCCGCCAACTGGATCTGTTTCAATATCTCCCATTATACATATAGTATCTATAAAGTATTTTATGGTAATTTTGCGCTTGTTACTTTAATTTAACACAATATTTGATTGATGTTTATAAAAATGTTAAATATGTATATACATCCGTTACCCGTAACACAAGTCCTTCAGGTACTTACCGCGGGACCGACCGACATGGTGTGAAGCGTTCATAGGTATTATTTGCTGAGTGCAATGCACACCACGTGTACGTTGGCAAAAAAGAATACTCAGCGGCCTTACCTTCCAGTCCTTTCCAAAGAATGCAAAACCGTGGAATTCGGTTCGTGCGTTCTGGAGTTATATCGTCAAGAAGGAAAACCCGACTTATTTATATATAATAGATTGTATTTTTTTTATTTGCATTTTGTATTTTTCGTATCTGTAACATCAATAAAAGTATGGATTGTTTCACTCTATATGGACACAGCTTCAATGACAGCCAGTGGCGTAACTAAAGGTTGGCAAGCCGGCAAAATGCCACGGGCCCCCAGCTGGAAGGGGCTCCCGATCAGCCCCCTAGACAAGTGGCAAGCGTTTATTTTTTACAATAATCGCTTGACTTGTTTCTGTATTGGATTGACATAGTAGAACGAAAACGAATTTGCCACGGGCCTCGAACGGTATAGCTACGCCACTGATTACAGCCGTTCGTAGAAGCACAATTATTAAGTCTCAACAATTTCAAATGGCATAATCGAGTCAAAATTTCAACGAATTTGCTGAACAAACTCAGTCGTGATTCAGTTGTTTGCGGTCCCCCTTATCCCCAATCGAGTTAGGGATTGTTCTAGTTTATATAATTTTTGGTCGCAATCTACATAAACCCTTGTTGCTCAAGGTTGACAAAGATTCCTAAAGTACGGGGCCACTGATGGGAGTTTTACGCGGCGGGAACAAACATCACGCAAAGGTGCACTTTGATGCAATCCAAATTGCACCCTCAGTTAATGGCGGACGATTGAAAATAGCTATACTATGGACACCATTTACAACATTAATATCTAAAATGCGCCCTCAATTCAATCTGACGCCATGAACTGAGGGTGCAATTTAGAGTGCATAAAAGTCGTGTTTGACATCAAGGTTTGTCAAACAGGACCATTTACAACATTAATATCTAAAATGCACCTTCAGTTCATCTGGCGTAAGTTTGAAAATGCATTGCATCATACCCTTCGCGTGACGCCGTGTAGAACGCCCTTAACTGGTGTAAGAACAGATATTCATAAGGTTTGATATTAATGGAGACATTTGGAAAGTGCACAAGATACTTTTTGGTTTTGAAAAGTACATCTTTAGTTCCTGTGCGTTAAACAAATTTTTAAGTTAGTTTCCTGCTTCGTAAAATATACAGTTATCAATGTGCGCTTCTTTTCTATACTTGATAAAGTAAGCTAAGCTTTTTTCCGCGGCTTCGCTTGCGTGAAATTTAGGATGAATGGAAAATCTTTTTAAACTTTAGTCTCAGAGAGACCTTTGTTACGTTAAATTATTTCTAATAATCCCTTTGCTTTGTTTAAGCTTCAAGCAAACAAGGACAAAAAATAATAATTTCTTATTTAAAAAAATGAGTATACGGGTAACAATAGCTCAATTACGATAAAAGAAAAGGAGGTAACATTCTTTAATCCACTTTCAGGGTTCCTTACCCGAAAGGTAAAAACGGGGCCCTATTACTAAGTCTGTCCTTCTGCCAGTCTGTCCGTCTGCCTGTCTTCACGCTTCATCTCAAGAACGGTATAGATGTTGCTATTTGTCCTGCCATGCCTACATCGCGCTATCGCTAACATGTGGTCGACTGGATAACTGTTCAATTTTCAGAATGGGTTTTCCAAATTATTGCTCGCGAACCCTTCGTGCGCGAGTCCAACTCGCGCTTGTCCGGTTTTTACTTTTCATACTAGCCTGACGTCATTAACAAGATTCTGTCAGTAATCCCATTGGATCATAAACCACTTCGAAGACACTCGTGGCGGTCGTAACGAAATAAGTTAGTGCATCAGAAAACGATCTGGAATTCTAGACCTCAGTCACGTACACCCACAGACTATAACTTACAAACTTTATAACCGAAAGCCAAGTTTTAATGGGTGTTTTGACGGCGAATTAATACGGTGGCGCTGCAGTTTGTAGTATTATTTTATAACTCTTGTTGTTTCTATGTGAGCCTGGTACATCGCATCGAGTTGTGGTGATATTTAGGGAATTAATAAATAAATTTAGCATATCAAAAAGTTAGTTTACATAAAGCCAGTATAAGTAACTATAAGGGTAAGGGTTAATCTATTATATAAAATAAGTCGGGTTTTCCTTCCTGACGATATAACTCGAGAACGCACTAACCGATTTCGACAGTTATGTATTCGTTTTCGGGCTCGAAGTCCGTGAGGTTTATAGCAAAAAGAGAAGCTATAGAGAAGATATAGATAGAATAATCATTCCTATTTTTGTTACCTCGCGGACGGAGTCGCGGGTAACAGCTAGTATAATATGTATCCTATTACAATAATCTCTATCTAAATATATGTAATTCTTGTATGCCTATATGTCACTGAGATCACTGAGATATACAAACGACTGGATCGATTTTTACTAAATTTTTTGTAGTTATTCAAGGGAATTTGAGAATGGTTTAGATTCACAAACCAAGACCGACATGACTACGTCTATCGGGTCCCCAAGTAATTTTATAAAAATACACAAGCCAGTAAGTACATTATTATAAACGCAAGTATAAATTATTATAAAAGCAACTCTGTTTATAAGAGTAAGAGTTAATTTAGAATATGTTCAAAGGTTTCACAAGAACTTGCGGGATAGGATTCCGGAAGATTTTCGAGGGACTTGCGAAATAAAACTGTGTATAGAAATCGCGCAAAGAAAACATCCAGAAAAGTAATTTGGTTTCATTTACTGATAATTTTCCGTTGGACAGGAATATAATAAGATGTCACCGGGCAACCGAGCTCAAGCGATGTTACGACGTCGCCAAAGATTCAAATTGTTAGATACGCCAGCCCGGAATGAAAGGTCACCATATTATGTCGCAGCGATCAAGGAATCTGAGGCTGACCAAATTTTAGTAAAATCACTTCGTTCCGAAGTAACGGACATAAAAACTCAAAAATTTTTGCCTGGGTGCAACGCGGAGACGGGGGGGGGGGGGGTGTCGGTGACGATTCGAGCTAGGTGTCTAGTAAAGTCGTGGGAGATATATGCCGTTTTTACGCTCAAGCTTAAAGGAACTGCGGTCACAGTATTTTTTCATACCACCTAAAACTTTATAGAGTACTGTCCCTTGTTTATTTTGTTGGGCCTTAAAAAATGGTAGCAGATTATCAGACCTAATGGAAATGCTTATGAAAATTTGGCAAACGTCGACAATGCTGCTTAAGGAGACGTATGTATTCAACATTGACACGGGTATTTGATATTAATGATCTGTCTTAAAAAAGAATTGCATACTACGGACTCAAATAGAAATTGCTATGTCTCCACTATACTTGAGCTTTAAACATTTTTAAATATTAATTATTTTTAAAGTAATTTACACAAAAAACGTTGAGGTATACAAATATACTTATCTTAATTTCGGGGCATATCTATTCATCTAAGTCTTTGGTACCGTAAATAAATCTTCATTTAGATATTTTTACGTAACGAACCAAATTGGCTTACTCCGAGTTCCCTGTCCATTCCCCCTTTAAAATACCCCATTTGTTATGAAATTAATAATAATATACCATATATATAATAATAATATATAATACAACATATATATGGTTTTAGCTAACGCGATGTTTTTAATCGCAATTAAAAAAAGACGTTCTGAGGGTTATTATGACCTCCTATTCCCAGCCAAGTTCCAGCAAGTTTACGAACTAGATGTCAAACCAATTCAAGTTACGCCATTAAATACTTAACTCTTATTATTTTAGCACACTAACTTTATAACATAATCTTTGTGTTTAGTTTAATAATTATTTATGTTTAATGTTAGTTAAACTCATATTATCAATATCAGAAAATACTTTCTAATTACTAATCTTACGATAAAATTGTAATTATTATGATTTCAGGAAGTTTTATTTTAGTGATACGTCAGATAATTATCTGTATCCAGTTGGAAAGTTTTTTTTTTAATTTATTCATGACCATGTACTTTTTTTTCAGTCAATAAGTTTTTATATTTTTACGATCCATATTATGTTATTGAGTTGGAGAGAGAGAATGATAAATGTTAAAGTACAGCTAAAACAAGTGAAGCATAAACATCTAGCAAATTAAATCAAATCAAATCAAAATCTTTTTATTCAAAATAAGTACTTTAACTACACTTTCTGAACGTCGAGACTACGGCGCCTACCACCGGTTCGGGAACTAACCCGGCGAGAAGAACCGGCGTA
>JAOTAV010090516.1:0-11526 GCA_026546445.1 Cyclargus thomasi | reverse complement strand
TTTTTTTTATAAAAATAAGGGGGCAAACGAGCAAACGGGTTACCTGATGGAAAGCAACTACCGCCGCCCATAGACACTTGCAACACCAGGGTTGCATGTGCGTTTCCGGCCTTTTAAGAGGGAATACGCTCTCTTCTGGAAGGTTTGTAGGTCATAGTGGTCCGGAAATACTGCTGGTGATAGTTCATTCCAGAGCTATACTGTACGAGGCAAAAAGTTACGCGAAAATCGTACTGTGGAAGACTGTCATTCATCAAGACCATATGGGTGGTAAACCTTCCGCGTAGGTCGATGGCGAAAAGTTGCAGGTTAAATGATTCCGAACAATTCCTCTGAGCCCCTACCCAGAGATGAGAACAGTATTCCAAATGGGGCCGAACCTGTGCCTTATAAAGCTGTGGGCGTTGGATCGGACTAAAATATTTAATATTTCTAGAATGGCTATTTAAATCTCTTCATTTAGATACCCTACTCGACCTAAATGGGTGAATTTCAAATCCGCCATTTTGATTTTTCAATTTTTAATGTACTCTGTGTCACTTGCGCTATCAAGGTGCGATAGAAAAACTTAAACAAATATAACTAGTGTCCGTGTTCGGTAGCGTTTTTGACTCATGCGCTGTGAAATTTTGTACTGCGCAGAATGCAGACCATCACAGACTACAATTTTTTGTGACGTTGTCCTGTCATGATAATTTGATGCATGCGTATAAGAGATTTTTCACGCGCATGCACAAACCCTACCGAACACGGCCATTAGCGGGCTGGCAGGTATACAAGTTTGCCTGGTATAAAGTGCAGAGGGCGAAAGGCGTAACACATGTGACAATGCCCACCTTAAAACCTGGGTAAACTGGTGGTTAAAGGTTATCAGAAAAAAAATACACCAACATTTTTATTCAAAAATAATAAAATATAATTAATTTATCTACAAATAAATCGTTTATTAAATAGACCTGAAGAGCTACCAAGCTACGAGTATTAATTACACATGTTAAGCGAGGACTCAACCTTATCGAGTTTGATAACATTTTATTATTTATAATTTTTTTTAAATGGTGTTTTAAACAAAAACGTTACTAAAGAATTATTCATAAAAGTATGGATCATCTTCAAATGTTTGCTTATCTCTTCCAAAACCTTCACCCAATCGCACTCTCGGCTCTTGGCTAAAAACATATAAAGTCTCATACACCTGTATCGATTACAAATTGTTTGGTTTTGGTTGGACTCAGTAAAAGAGATTTTTTTAAACTGCTAGGACGCAAAGCTATTGCAGGGTCTTGAAGATAGAAATCTCCAAAAAGATGATGACGAAGGGGTTCTGTCTCACATAAGAGCAACCGTAGGTAAAAATTGTGTTTTTTGTATGAGAGCCTATATTATAAATGATGTTTAAATTTTATTACTGATTAGTAAAGTATTATACTTAGTATTTTCTGAAATTTTCAAGCGTCTGCCTATTGCCATTATTGATATTGAGCAAAAAATAGGAAAAGAATTGCGTTTGTTGTATGAGAGCCCCTCTCATTTATTAAATTTATTTTAGTTTTAGTATTTGTTGGTATACGGTAATACAAATACATCATCTACGAAAATTTTAGATTCTCTAGCAATTATCGTTCTTGAGCCTGGAGGCAGACGGACGGACATCGAAGTCTCAGTAAGAGTCGAAGTCGAAGTCCCGTTTTTACCCAAAATACGGAACCCTATAAAACATTATTAATTTGTTTGTAGATTCCACAGTTAATCACTCTTATTTTACACTGAAAGTACTGAACAGATTTTGATGCAATTTGGTACCCCTTTTTTTTCAATTTAACTTTCACACAGGCGAAGCTGCGGGTAAAAGTTTAGCACCTACATAATAAGTCTTGATACTCACTCTCCTAATCCCAGGCGTAAACCTCTATCATTTGGGCGACTTAAGTCTTTGTGGCTTAGTTCCTTAGATAGCACTTTGTTCAATGTTTTTGAAGAGGTAAGGAATCTACTCATACATTCATTTAGTGTTCTCATCTTCTCAAATACTTCCCTATTTTCATTTCCAGGCACATCAAAAATGTCTTCTATTTCCTTGGATCCGCTTCTGGAATCATCTAAATTAGGTATGTCTGTCCACTTCAGATCAGTATTTGATGCTGCGTCCCTAAATATTTTAGTATTTAGTCCAATATTTGTTATCATCTCATCCGATGGCTTGTAATACGATTTACGTTGTTCGTATTCTTGTCTAGAGCTATCATCCGTGACACCATCTCTGGTTTTGTCAATGACTAATTTGAGAAGATTATCCATGCCAATTTTATGATCGTTAAGTAAATGCCGATCTAAAACTGTTATTCTGCAAACAAATTGCCGTCGTAAAAACACCATTAAAACCCTCAAATTTTGGGCTAAACTGACAGATAACTTTATCATCATATCATGTAACACCAAAAGCAATCTAGTCGCAGAGGTTCCTTTTTATTCTGTGCATTTGGCATGGGCCGTGTTCGCTAGATTTTTTTTTGGCAGGCGCACGTCTCTTATGCGTATGTCAAACTCACGTAATGTCATGGCAACGCCAACTTTAATTGACTTACACTACATACACATACAACTTGACATGTAACCAATTATAAACAAGATTTTTTGTGACGTCATGACAGCGCATGCGTGTAAGAGATTTTGCGCCCATGCAAAAGAGCTACCGAACACGGCCATGTATTTTGACAAAAATTTGTTCTATATTTGAACTTTAGTAATGAACGCGAATTTATCGCTATCGCTGATAATTTATAACATAATTTATTTTTACATAATGGCCCTGCCGGTCGTAAATTCGTACAAATCATCTTTCCAATATTATTCAATTGTGTCGTTACCGTATGCGAAACAATTATGGATAGGTTATAAATGAGTAGTAATAGGTCGATGACCGACTTTCTACGTGTTCGACAACCGAGCTATAACTAGGAAAGAACTTTTGTTTTAAAGGAATATTACAAAATCAACACACCTATCAGCTACCAGCGAGCATAGATGACAACCAAAAGATTCATTAGGCTTTTCCTTCCAAGCTGTTTCTCTCTGAACATCCCCAGGTTTGACCTCTAATATTTTTGAAGGGGACTTGTAATTCGTGTTTTCCCTCTGCAAAATAAAATAATGAGCTTAATAATCTCAACAGCAGTACAGGCTTGTAGTCCTTATATGATGACGAGGGACGTGTACGTCAGTACAGAAATATTTCCAGTATGTTATTACTGTAGGTATGTATAACTTATTAGCAGGCAACAGGTGCGAGTAAAACATAGTTTTCCTGCAATGTATAAAGTACGCAATGTTTTTACTCGACCACAGAGAAAAAAGCCAATAAATCGGTTATTAACTGATAACTAATTAAAAATTAATTTAGTAGTCTAATTGAATTCGCCCAAGAGGTAAGTAACACGGTCACATCAACTGCAGTTGACTTTGATAAAGAAATGTAAAAAAAATAAAAAGTCCAAACACAGCAACAGAAAACTAGCCTGTTGCTGTTTTTTGGACATTTTGTTTTTTTTTTAATTTCTATATCAAGGTCAACCGTCTAGTCAATGTGTTGTACCTCTTTTGTCTGGTTTACACGTGTTAAGTAGATAAGTAGGTAACTAAATATTAACTTCATTATATGTGAATAATTGCAAGTAAACACAAAATTTTATAGCAAGTTGCAAGTTACGACCGGAGTGATACCACAACCTCACAGAAAACTGACGTGAAACGGCGTTGTGCTGTGTTTCGTTCAGTTACCGGTGACCCAATTTCCCTAATCCCTTATTCCTATTCCCTCATAAAGGCCGGCAACGCACTTGCGACTCTTCGGATGTCGCGATTGTCCATGGGCGACGGCAGTTGCTTTCCATCAGGTAACCCGTCTTCTCGCTTGCCCCCAAAATATTATTAAAAAAGTTAAATGACTTAAAATTTAGTTAACTACTTCTTATCTACTTAATACGTGTATACCAGACACAAGAGGTACAACACATTAACTAGACAGTTGACCTTGATAAAGAAAAATAAAAAAAAAATGTCCAAAAAACAACAATAGAAAAGTAGCTAAAATATCCATACCAATACAAGGTAACAATTGGCTTGGACTAATGCAATGCTGGCGAATCTTCCCAAAACACTTACATCACTGATATTCTGCTCTTCTGCCGCCTCTTCTGGATGTGAGAACAGTCTACTCTTACACAGGCGCACGCGGATCTTGTCCAACAGCCGAGTCGCTGAGGATGTATGGGTAAGTGCTGGAAGAACACGGACGAGGTCTTCAGCTTTGGAGATATAGATTTATATTTTGCTGTGTTATATTCCCAGAGTTTTTGGTACGGTGGCTTTCCGATCCACGCGACACGCGACCGACAAAAAATGAAATTAAATACCATCTAATCTATATGTTGAATAATAACATGCATAATATATGTTTTATTTTCTACCGACATTGGTTGACCAACGCTGGTCGGATGCCGCTATAGCTTTTAGGCTCGTAGATCAATAAAAAAACGAAAGCTAAGTTCAAAAACAAGTATTAGGGCCAGATTTTGCAAGGAGCAGTAACAGGCACTTTGAGCGGTACGAATGCTCCGCAGAAGAAAATCGGTACACCAACCCCAATCACATCGTTCAATTTATGAGCAGCATTGGGTTTGGGACGGTACTCAAATGCGAAGGAGTCACATTAAGGATCTATATATAGACAGGGTCGCAATGACTACACAAAGAGCCACAAAGGTCCTACCTTGGTGAGGAAAAAAAACAGGGCCTGTTTCACCGCCTACAGATAGTCTATTTATTTGAGAGATACAACTTTATTTGACAAATTTTGTATGGAGAATCTTTAAAAAAAGTTATGGATAGCCTAACAAAAACTTTAACATGAAGCGGTGAAACAAGCCCTTAGTCTATTATCTATAGCTAAATTGTGTTTTACTTACATCTCAGACTTCTTTTTGGTTTAATTGGAAATATTTGTTCTTTGTGCGACTCTTTTGGTTTAGTGTAGAGTTTCTAAAAAGGGTTTCGTATTAAATATAATTTAAATCAAGTATAATATTTTTTTACGTTGACTCTATAGTCAATAGTGTACGCATTAAAGGTTACTAATAATACAAATACTATTATTTGTATTATTAGTAACCTTAAATGCGTACACTATTGACTATATTATAGATGCAGTTTAAAATTAAAAGGGCAGTCCCTTTAAAAATGTCACTTCAAAATGTTAGCAAGTGCAATTCTATATCTCAATAACAACTAATTTTGCAAAGCACAAATTTTACAATCATTTTAAATTGATTTTGTAGTAACTATTTTATAAACACTATTTGAATTTTTAACAAAATCTGCTAAAATGAATAGCAGAGCAATTTGTTTGCAGTATTGCTATTACGACCTTTTTAGGCTTCCTGGTAAAAATGCGAAACTATTTTAATTCATTATTTTGACATCTAATGATACACAGAAACAATACAAGACATAAAAAAATAATTTAAATATATATATATATTATACTTTATAATATCTCATATGAGATATTATAAATTATAAAAATCACAAACATCACATTTTACCATTTCAACATTCACGGTTTTACCTAATACATTTTTTTTCCGCAATTCACAAACGACTGAACGATAATTGAAAATACGAAAAAATATGTAAATTAAAAAAATACGCGTCATACAGGATACAAGGGGGGTAGTCATAAATATCACGATGTATCACCAAGGGGCAGAGGGGAAAATGCACAAAAACATCACGTGATTAATGGACAGCCCCTGAGTGCGGTGGCAGCGGAGGTCGCGGGTTTGAATCCCGCCGACGGAACAAATAGTTTTTAAAGTTCCTGGGTCTTGAATGTGTATTAAATACGTGTATTATATAATAAAAATCTTAAATAAACGTATGGTAACTGGTACCCGTAAAACAAGTCCTTCAGGTGCTTACCACGGGACCAGGCAGACTTGGTGTAAAGCGTCCATAGATATTATTATTAAGGAGTTTTGTGAAGAAAAAGCAATTACTCATCTCATGATAAGTTTTGATGCAGTATGTGTAATAAATAGTAAACTGTACTAACATTGGTCGATGGAGGTCTGTCGCTGCTGCAGCCGCCGTCGTCATGATACAACTGTTTGTGCATCTTTAGAGCACTTTCGAAATTCGCTGTAAACTTACATTTCGAACAGCTGAAAGCGATAAAACTTCTACACAACCATCATAACATTATTGACTTATTTCCCTGTCAACTCTACACTCGTGCCCTTACTGTTGAAGTGATTTCGATAGTTTATACAAATACAGAAGTTATGACAAATCAAAACCGCCTGATTCTATTAACTATATAAGCGGAAGAAGCGGATAACTAACATTTTTGCAACCTTCGAGTAAATACTGTTTTTTTCCCATAAAGTTTTAATAAATCTTGTAACCAAGCGATTTAATTATCTAGCTTGTTTATCAGGCTGTATATCGTGTCTACATAATTATGTTAGTTACCCGCTTCTTCCACGTATGTCTTCAATTATACTACTTTAGAGTGTATATAATGTGTCCATTAGTGTTCAAAGTAGCAGCGCTAAAAAAGAGTGTATTTTTGTGATTTGCTAGGGCTAGTGAACTCTATACAAGGGACACACGATTATCACTTTGTTAAAAAAAATCACTGGGATTTGAAATACACTTGCACCGGAAGAGACATATAATCCTTTGAAGGACTGCGGGAATGTTTCGTTCCCACCACGATGCACAAATTTTGGTCATATTTGTTGCGATCCCTACTCTTATAAGTAAGGTTTTGTATCCAATCACTTTGCCTTACTTGTTTTCTCGCTCTACGATATACCCACCTATACGGCATGCTTAATACAATTTATCAAAAAGGATTTTGTTGTTATCAATCGTTTGACGTATTTTGTGTAATCCTGCTGAATCCTGCTTCGGCAAATTGCTGTCAAGAATACAGATTATAAACGGAAAACTTTTTAATTTTATTTGGAAGTCTAAGAATATTATGGCCGCCGTTTTTAAATTTTTTTTCAACGGAAAATTAAGGATAAAATTTATATTTGTTTTGAATCTTAAAGAGTACATTCTACCATTGATGGCGATACAAAAATATTATTTATTTAATTCAACAACAACAGCTTTTAACAGAGCTGAAATTAAAAGTGTACTCTACTTAGACTGAACGGTCCAACTAACCCTAAACCTAATGAAAGGATTTAAGGTAGTTAAATAATAAAGTAGATAAAAGATTTGGGATAAGTACAGTTAGCTTTTCATTGTCTGTATAATATTTCCTTAACAATCTTGCGAACTCCACAATCCCATTCAACTTTATCATTAGAACGTGCGACAACTTTATACAAAAAAATCACATTCAATTATGATTTTTTATTCACCGATAAATACGCCATTGTACAAGATTTATCGTGATGAGGTCGAGCGGCAAAGTTAGGTGTGCTCGCCTATAGCCGGTAGCACAGGACATTGCACCTTATGGGGACACCATAGAGGTAGGCTTCGACGCAGACCTACCTACGTCGTTGCGAGCGCACAAAGCCTCTTTTAAAACCAGTCGACGTTTCTCACCTCTGCGGTTGCGACTCGTGCAACAGCCTAGCAGTACAAAACCGACCGGCCCCCCGCGTGCACGGCTACCTCGTCCGTATAAACTATTTACAAACAAAAGAAATTAATAAAAGTTTACACCTTCATGTCAATATAAGTCGCACAACGAGTGAGTTTCATAATAGAAATTATAAAAACCGGTTAAAGAGGCAGGTAACGGTTATGTAAAAAGTAATGGTGGTTTTTCTTTCGCAGGTCGCATTGTTTGTGTAAAAAACGAAGTTTTGTTTTAAAAAAAGTGTTTAGTAGTCGTCGGTTTAGTGAAATCGACTGTGGTTTGAGTTTATCAGGTAAGTTTTTATTATATAGCGGCCGCTTTCTCTACGATCACGCTGAACTGTACTCGGCATTTTGTTGAGTGAAATGAAACGTTTTTGTTTCCTTTCTACGAACATTCTAAATTTGATTTCATTTAAATGATAGAATACATATTCCTCTAGAAACATAGCTTCGTAAACAAATAGTCGCTAATATAACGTGTTGTGTCAACTCGCACAGACAAACAACATTTATTTAAAAGAAAAACAAAATTGTATCCCTTCGTGTACATATCAAATTTATTTGTGGCGAAATTTTATGACGAATTATGTTTTAATGTTGTAGACATAATATAATTCGCTCTCATTACATGTATGAAATCAAATACGTAATTGGTAGCCGGTTAGGTATAATTAACTGCGAACCAGTATAATATTATTGTTCTAGCGATTGTTAATATTCAAATTACTAAGGTTCTCATACGCTCTAGTGATTGTTGTCACCGACTCTACCTGTATAAGGTATATGACTCTATCTAGATAAAATTCTGAGTGAACAATTATAAATACATTTTATTATTAAAACCAATTGTAAGCCTTTCACCTTATAAGCTTATGTACTAAAAATGCTTTTCGAAACCCAAAGCCATATCTATATACGGTAAAAAATAGAAAAAAATAGAATGTAACCAACAACAATAACTAGTAAAGTATCTTTGAGGGCTAGTTTTACTGCTTCCTGATAAATATCAGAGAAGCTATCTACAACTTTTTTGAAAGATTCTCCATACATAATCTGTTAAATGTAAAGAGTAGGAAGCGGTGAAACAGGTCCTTAAACTTGTAATTTTTCATTGGAAATGTAGGGAAAATTTAATACAGTTATTGTAGCATATCATCGATCCCTGGCTAAATGTATTAAAAAGGTTTATTGAATTAATGATCATGAGGGCACTCATTATGATATCATCAGTTTGTTATTAAACACCATAACATAATACGTAATCATAGAAAACCCGGCGAAACCCGCTTTTTGTTGTGCAACCAGTTAAGTGGTGTTTTCGGTCATTTTAGCATTATATATACCTAGTACTGTTAGCTGACCATAGATGGCGTTGCACTAGTATTTGTTGGAGATTTTAATTTTATGTTTCGTTTCGCAGAATTTAACAAGAAAAGCTTAACCGATTTACCAAACTTTAAACGAAGCATTTGTGAAAGTCCTGATATTTTTTAAATATTATAGATACAAAATTAAGTAATATCTTAGAGAAAGAAACTAATAGTAAAAACTAACTGAGAGATCTCACTTTACCACTTGGCATCCTCTATGCACTTGGTGGTTCAAGATCGTAGCGAATGTATTCAAAACTGTAAAGCTCGGATCATTTCATCATGCTTCACATTTTAGACAGTTCGAGACGCAGTATTAGCGCAATTAGCGATTGTCATAGGTAACCCTAAACTATTTATTACGAGGTATTAAATGCAACAATAGAAACCTAATCCTTCTGACCTTGAAGAACAAGCCCACAAAGGACCTTTATGATGAGCACGTACAAGATAAAGTCCTTGGTCTTAACCGGCCTTGAAGTTTCTTACTACAATACCTTGTATACTTATTACTTTATTACCCAGGTAAAACAGTATTAAAAAGTCGTTATTTCTTATTATTAAAAAACAAAAGATAAAAACTTCAAACACAGGATAGTATCATTCAGACTTTAGAAGTTCGTGTTTTTCAAAAAGCCTTACTTTTACTCTTAGCCTTAGAGATCTTAAATTTAACCCCCTTACTCATAAAGGTTAGCTGTCCGTTTCTATCGTGTGACGTTTTCAATATTCCAGAAAAGGACTGCCAACATTGATAAGTTAATCACTCTTTAAATATTTTTATGAATTATCGATGCGCAAAAATACCTAAGCATGTTTGAAAACCACGATGCAGAAAATACAATCTTATAGATGATTCTGACAGGAGTAGGACTGTGTCTAGGCAACTCTCATTAGGTTTACTTGATTAGAATTATTAGGAGTCCTAAACCTGTTATAAAACGTAATAGCCAGGTTAAGCAATTCCTACTTGTAAAACGTTTTATTTTTATAGCATCTCATAAGGTTTGCCATTTAGGTCCGACGCATATATTTATGCTAAACATCCAAAGCTTTGGATACGGTATATTCAAATATGTAATGCTTTGATTAGGTATTAAATACTTTAGTGAGACCAATTGAAGGCATGTTAACCGATAAAGTGTGGCTTTTTGTATTGAATTTATTACAACATTTAGCTATGAAGTCCATGGATTTAAATATTTTAGCAGTAACAGAGTGTGAATTTTTTAGGGGGCGGCAAAATTTCACAAAATGAAATTTGACAACATCATATTTATAACATAACTATTAATTCGGAGCCATTAAAAATCACGGTTTATATTTTCATTACTTATTCTGTGACCAATTCGGAATTCTAGGATTTGATGACGGTCCTTTAACTTTAACGGGGCCGAAAAATTCTCTAAAGTTACATCGTGTCTGCACTGCGATTTCAATTCTTGCGATAATTTTATCTGTAACACATTAAATAATGATATGAGAGTGTCTGCACCGGCAGAAAAAATATATGAAAAAGATCGCACTTAAATGAAAATCGCTTTAATGTTTGTAAAAAACTGTACCATTCAATTGAAAAGCCTAATTAAGGGGGAGGCAACATTGTCCTAGGGGGCGGCAAAATCATCCTCCGCCCCGGGCGACCGACACGCCACGTCACTGTATTATAGATGGACGTGAATTTTTGCTATAATTTCAGCCGCATACATGCGAGAAACATGACATACTCGTATATGCCCTAGCATAGTAATCCATTGCTAAGCAATTTATCCAACTAAACGATTAGGGCGATTCGTCAAACCCATGTAGAATCCCGCATAATTGTACTGCATTGTTTTCTGTGTTATTTGTTTTGTTATGCCGTTTGTTTACCAATAAACACAAACGTTCCTTTTTAATAATATATTCGTTGCCTGAAAGTATTTAACGTAGAGTGCATTGCCTTGTAACAGAGATGACTGTTGACTCATCCGAGAGAAATGTAGAGATTGCAGGAGCGTACAGTTCGTACTTGGTAGCGTGTACTGGGTAACTTGGTCATTGCTGTAGCTAGGAGACTTCTTATCTCCTCGCCCGATTTCCCGAAAAGCAATCTAGGGTTCCGCTGTTCTTCGGCTAACTAAGCGTCCCGAACATAGGTGATAGGTAACAGGTGTGAGATCTGTTGATATCCCTAACTCGGCTAAAAGTAATGGAAGAAATATCTCCAACTGCACGCCTAAAAACTAAGGAACCTTCGTTCTTTTATATTATTCTTATTCTAGTATATCCAGGTACTTGTCAAGTGTTCTGACTTTTTTTTATGATATTTAAGGGTAAGCGAGCAGACGGGTTACCTGATGGAAAGCAACTGCCGTCGCCCATGGACACTCGCCGAGGGAACGGGAATAGGGATAGGGGATTAGGGAATATGGGTCACCGGTAAACTCACTCACTGAACGAAACACAGCACAACGCCGTTTCACGCCAGTTTTCTGTGAGGTCGTGGTATCAC
>JAOTAV010090505.1:0-11528 GCA_026546445.1 Cyclargus thomasi | reverse complement strand
AGATTTTAATTTTAATAAGTTAAATTATTTTCTTATAATTCATTTTCTTAGATTTTAAATGTTGCAAAAATAAATTCATAAAAATTTTTAAATAAATCATTGAAACTGTAATATTTTTTATTAAAATTTAATTTCTACCCAACTTAATACCTCTTTTACCCAACATGGCACATTAAAATTATATCTATTTTCAAAATATTTTTTTAAAAATAAATCAAAACTACCATCATTTATAGTTTCTCTAACCCTACTTCCTAACTCATTCATATAAAATAAATTATGAATAGAAACAAGTGAACAGAAATTCGTTGTATTTTTTATTAAACTAAGATATTCTAATGAATAATTTTTACATGTAAAACATTGACACTCTGATTTTTTTCTATCTTTTAATGGTTTTAATAAATTAATATCACCAAAATCATCAAACATTTTACCAAATCTGGCTGTTCTTGTTGGATAAACACAATCCATCATGTCACAACCTAACGCAAAAGAGAGTAACACGTCTTCGGGATAACCTATCCCCATAACGTATATTGGAATGTTTTTTATTTGTTTGGTACAATGTAAGATAGTTTTGAACATAAGTGTTTTATCTTCGCCACCACTTAAGCCTCCTATTGCGATCGCAGGAGGATTTAATTCCAATATACTTTTTATACTTAAATCTCTTAGATCTAAAAAACACCCACCTTGAATTATTGGCATTAAAATTTGGTTATTTTTTACAAATTTTGATGATTCTTTGATTTTTTTGGTATGAAATTCATTTTCTTTTTCCAAGTTCATTGCTTCTTTTGAAAATTCATTAAAAAATTTTAAACATCTTTTTAACCATCGCAGACTTCTTAAAGTTGCTTCTTTTACAGTTTCATAATCACTTTTTGGGTTAACAACATCATCCAACTGCATAATTATATTGGATCCAAGCATAATTTGTGTTTTCATAGAATCTTCTGGGGTAAACAAATTAATTTTACCATCATCATCGAATAATACTCCTTCCTCTAAAACTTTGACATTGTTGAGTGATCCAATTTGAAACCCACCAGAATCAGTTAGAATATTTTTGTCTGTGCCCATAAATTCTTTCAAATTTTTAAGCTTTCTGCAGTGATAAGCGTTACACAGAAACAAATTAGTATCTACGTGCTCCAAAGGAACACTTTTCATTGATGCGTAAGTAGCGACTGGCATGAATCTTGGTAATTCTACATCTGTGCTTAGTTTTAAGATTGATGTTCTGGTGTATTTATCTTGTTTTAATATTTTAAAAATTTCTGTCATAAGCTAAAAGAAAAAAAAGTTATTTTATACATAAAATTATAACATATAATCGTAATATTCAATTTCAAAGTAACGTGGCCGAGTGGTCCAAGGCGACTGACTCAAGATCTGTTCTCTTCGGGGGCGCGGGTTCGAATCCCGCCGTTACTATTTTTTTAAAAAATTAATTTTATAAATCCAATTTATTATCCACAAATTCATTTTGTTCAAAAAAATCTCTAACCAAAAATTTATCATTTCCTTCCATTACAATAGTAGATTTAATAATTGATTTATCAAAATAATTAAAATAATCACACAGCCTAGAATTCATTTCTAACCCTCTCAGATAAACATTGTATAAAAAATTATCAACACAATACACTCCCAGGTTATTATTAAGATTAGTAGAAACAGAAGGTTCATTGATTTTAGAGGTAGTCAGATAAAATACATTTGAAGGAATTTTTTGAGGAATAAACGAAGAAGCTTGACAAGTATCAACAATTATAAAGATTTTCCCTACTTTTTTAGCCAAATTTTGTACATGCTTGTTAAAATCTTCTGAGAAAATTGCTTCTCTATACTTTACTTTTAAAAAGTTTACATTGCCATGACCACATAAATAAATCAATAAATTAGTTTTACCGTCAACCTCCTTTAATTTTTTATGGTTTAAATTAAGAATATTTATCAAAGATTGTACGGAAGAAGATTCAAATTTGTTTTGAGATACGTCTATTTTTTTATGACTGTCTAAATAAGAATATCCTTTTTTAAGATTTCTTAAGTCAAAATTTGTGTCTTCACCACTCAAAAGAATGATCTCTTTTTCTGTAAATTTGTTTTGTAAAAGTAATTTGTTTAGTAATTGTATGTTTGTATTGTGTCTGTAATTAAAATAGTTACATGAACCATTAAAAAGGATTGCGTAATTTTTAGAGAAAACTAATGCCAAGTGTATAAACATAAGGTATTAAAAATTATTTATTTATAAGATTATTTTTATAAGAGGGTTATAGTAAAAATATTACAATTTTATTTTACAATAAATTTAAATTAGTTTCTTAAGTAAAAATATTTTCTTTACTAGAAATCTAAACATATTGAAATAATTTAAATTTCTGTGACTAAAGCCTGCAAAGTAAGGTAAACTTAGACAATCAATAGAGGGCACAAATAATTTAAATAGATCATATATTTTCGATCGATTATCTCAGAAATAAGAATAATAATCAGATACATTAATAATAAAACCTTTGTTCTTACATTATAAACAAGTTTCAGTCTCTTAAATGGAATTTATTAAAATTAATCATAATTTTTTATTTGAATACAAATAAGATCAATATACTTTCTATTATGTTCTTTTTCTTCATTATTTGAAAATTAACAATCTTTTCAAATCAATTCATATTTTATTTGTTGAGGTTTGTTAATTGTTTATATTAAAAATAATAATTACACATGTATTTGAAAAGTAACAATGTTTGTTTGTTATTGTGTAATATGAAAAAGTTAGTAAAAGAATTTTATAAATTAAATATTTTACTATAATTTAAAAGAGCAAACAATTTTAAAAGTTTACATAAATTAATAAAAAAATAATATTGAAGGACCCATAGAGTTAATTTTATAAACAGTTTGTAATTGTCGCCAATGTTAAAATAAAATGAATTTAAAATAAAAATAATATAAAGATTATAAAGTGTGAATACAGGATCAATCTTCAGAGAAAAAAAAAATCGTGATTTTAAAATTATGATTCAAATAAAAAAATTGTTTATTGAAAGAACCTGTCAATCAAATGAATTTTAAACGCTGTATATTATTATTTTATAAACTTTAATGCCAGTGCGATAAGCAAAGAATTAAAAATTGTTAGAGAAAGAAAAGAGCATATAAAAAGATATCCACGTAGCACAATTATTGTTTTTAATTATTAGATTGTTCGAGTATGATTATTTAGGACGGTAAAACTTGTTTTTATACCATCGTATAAGAAAAGTTAAAAAATCTTAAAAACAAGAATTAAAGATTTAAGATACAAAAAGACACCTAATTTGCTAAATTAATATCGATTATGCTTTTTAAATTAAATACAGACTTCAAAATTATTAAAGCATCTATACACTTTTACATGAAAGGTTATAGAGAAAATTAATTAAAAAAAACTTAAAAATTTGTTAAAATGCAACAGAGATTAAAACATAGTTTTTAAAGATAATTGTAAAAGAGCTTTCTTTTTTACAAAAAGCTTTAACGATTGGCATACTTGTATGTATAACTTTTTAATAAAAAGAGGGATACATTAAAATTCTAAAACTTATTTTTTTCATTTTAATTTAAAACCATTTTTAAATTTTGTCAATCTTGAGAATGGAAATACATACAGAAAATATTGAAATAAAATAGAAATATAAGAATAAAATTATACTAAAAAATGGTAAAAAAAGATATCTTCAACAATATCTAGATCTCTATACAATTATTTTACTAAGAAATATCATAGGTAAAATAAGAAATTTTATTTTTTATAAAAAATATGGTAACTAACAGTTTGATTTTTAGCTGTAACATTTAATATGTCTCTAATTCTTCACTTTTCGTTCTAAAAATCAAAATTTTATTTAAAACATAAATAAAAAAATGATTATTTAATTCTAAGCATCACAAAAAATAAAAAATTTTGTTTTTTTCAGATCAAAATTAAATCAAATTTTCTTCAATTGATTTATAATCATTTCTATAAACATTTACTGCTGCATTATGAGCATTGGCATGAATATCAGCAGGATTCAAACTTCTATCTTCAAATAAATCAGATCTACTAATCTTCTCAGAGGTAAAATATTTCAAATTCTGGTATTGCTCTGCTGCTCTGTTACCAAACAAACTCTCATTGGTTTTCTTGAACTCATCATCTCTAAATCTTCTTGGTCTTCTTTTCCTGTAAGGTGATTCTACTTTATCATCTATCTCTGATGGAAATGGTAATGCAACATCGTCTTGGTAAAGTAAGAAACCGATGTTTTTGCTTTTATCAAATTTGTCTATTCTTAATCCGTTCACAAAAGAGTCATACTGTAAGAATAGATCGTGACCATGGGCTATTTGATAAAAACCATCTTTGTCTAAACTGATCACAAACTCTTGTCTTGCTGACAAGGTTGGTTTTTCTGATAACAGAAAGTGTTTATCAAAACCAACAGAGAACACTTTATCATCATCTTGGTTCATTATATACACATCATTTAGGTTTCTTTTTGATTGTTTTATGGTATAATTTGTTGCTTCTTCAGGGGTGTCTACCATGGCAATAACTCCTTCTCCAAAATTATGTAAAAACTTTAACGTTGATCTTTCCTGAATTCTAAACGCACACACAAAAGAAACAAAGAACACAAATTTAAATTTGAGAAACATAATTTCAACCACAAAAAAACTTCTTTTTTTAAATCTAAAAAATCAATTTTGAAATTAAACAGTTTTACTTTTGAAACAAATTTTTTAAACCAAATAGGAAATTAAAATTTTTATTAAATCATTAATCATACATCAAACTTCTTGTTAGAAATGGGAAAAGCAATTGATTTAAATAATCACTTGTCTTTGATTTACCTTCTTTAGGTGTCAATTCAGGGTTGTTGTTTGGATACTCTTTCTTACCATCATTAGTTACCAATATGAATCCTTGTTCGGTGCCTCGTCTGTGCGGTCCTATGTTAAACTTTTTAAAATTAGAATCGTATTCCAAATAAGTATTTTTTCCCTGTCCAAAGTGGAAAAATCCTTCAGAATCCAAAATAATTCTAAAAACTTGTGTTTTTTTGCCATCGTACGTTCTTAATCCTAATTCGGTGCCATAATTCAAATTTTCCCAAACTAATTTACTATTTTCTTTACGGATAATAACATTTTCTGGGGTGTTATCAAAATTATATGCCTTAAAAATGGCAGCATCATAAATACTTTTCTTACTTTTTATTTTGTTTTTTGATGATACACTTATGTACCTTCCATCTGACCTGGTTTTTATTATAAAAGTGAATGTTAATTTCAATAGAAGTAGAATGTAAATATTCATATTTGTCTTTAGAAAATGTTTATATTTTTATAATGGCACCAATTTTTAGATTCTATCAGAAACATTGTTTAATTTTTTTATTTTTTATTTGTTAATTCTTTTTCTTCATTTTTGATAAAAAAATAAATATAATTTATTTCAATAAAGAAAATTATAAATTTTTACTAATTAAAAATAAAGAAAAATATTTAAAAAAATAAAAATTTTTTTTAGAAATAAAGAAAAATAAAAGAATTTTTTTTAAATAAAAATTAATATTTTTTGTTAAAAATGAAAAGCAATAAAATAGTAGAAGAGAAGAAAAAAGAAATAGAATCAATGGGATATTTAAGAAAAATACCAATAGTCACAGTATATGCCTTAGAAAAACATTTACTAGATAAAATACCATCAAACTTAAAAAAATACTCCAACCAACTAAAATCATTATCTTATGCTACTATAACCCTCTTTTCAACCACAATCCTTCCAATGATGTACATTTATAGCAGAGATAAAAATGAAGAAGAATGTATTTTAGGGATAAATTAAATTTTAATTAAATTATTATTTTTAAAATTTTACCCATGCATAAATCAACTAAATGGAAAATGGTTTTTTATTTAAATTTGGTTAATTTAATTTTTTATGGAGTTGTCATGAATTTACGCACAAAAGCAAGAAAAAACTACCCTTTGTTTTATTTGTACTCCTCTCTTACAGAAGAAAACGTACTTAGCAAGAACACAGAAGAGTTAAACAAGTATTTTGTAACCAAAGATTATAAAAGAATCATTGATATTTACCATAAAGATGGATCAGATCCTTTTAAAGATGATATTGTCATCATAAAAAAGAATAAAGACATTTTAGGATTGTATTTCCAGAAAGACAATCTTAAAATAAGATACAATATTTCTGTAACTAAGCTGATAAAAGATAAGAAAATACCAAAGGAATTGAATGTAATTATTCAAGTATTGTATACTGGTAAGTTTATTTATCCTTATATTAGAATAACAGAACAAGAATCTGATGGTGGTAATTTTACTTTTGCTTATTCTGAACAGAATATTTGTAAAATTTCTTCTTCTTTAAAGGATATTAAGCAATTTTTATATGAAATTATCAAAACTGAACATGAAAGTAATAAAAAATAAAAAAATATTTCTTAAAAATTTATTTAAACCTTCATTCCATTTATTAAAAAAATAAAATTATAAATTCACTGTGTGAGAAATTACTACATTAAAAAAGGAAAACATAAAATATAGTTGATAAACAGATATATTTTTTTTAATAAATACAATAAATGCTTTTAATAACGAAGACAACTATTGATCATTTACATTCCTAATTAAAATTAACACTTTGGAATAGTGCGGGTTCGTTGGAAAAAGTGACCATAAAAGTGACGATTAATACAACGATTAACTTCTATCGATACAGGCATCTGATACTGGCTTTAGAGTACTATGAAATTTCTGATTGCGTACTTTTGAGACTGTTCTGTCCTATCCATTGTTTTTAGATCTAAGGCATGCCTTGATAGTGTTATTTATCGTTTTTTCAGTCCAAACGACTTCGACCCCTCGGAAGTAAACAGCATCATAGTGTCGACGAGCGGCACCACCGGCCTGCCCAAGATCACGCCACTCACACATAAACAGACGATGATCGCCTTCCCTGTCATGTTGTAAGTCATTTGTTATACTACAGTAGGGACCATGTATGTGTGAATGTGCGAGTGTCAGCAGTTTTGTGTCTGGAAGGCAATGTAATTTTTGTGGCGACAGGCATGTTCAGTATGTTCGTTTGTCTAGTTTCGGGATAATAAAAGGCCAGAATCTTTGTAAAGTATTTGCTTTAATTAACGCAAGCACAAAGGACCAAATGTGTAACTTGAGGAATCCTACACCACCCTTCCACTACTTCCTACACCTCCCTTATTTTCTATTTTTGCTCGTTAAGGGGAATACATGTGCCAACAGTCTTGACCATACATTCGGAGTTTTGAAAATCTCCCCCAACTGAAAGAAAATAATAATTTATATAAAATCAATAAAAACAAGAAATAAAAATTCCTCCTTAGGGATTATAGTGGGACTGATATTCTATTGTATAAAAAAATCGTTCATTAGCCTTAGGTTAGTAATAGGTTAGTTTCGTATTTATTTCAGATTTTTACAAAAAGTCGATGTCCACGATGCATTTTTTCTGATTAACTAACTAGGTATAAGTTTAAGGAAAAAGTACTCGCTAGTAAGGAAAGAATGAAGACGAATCTATTTTAATTTTTTTGGCTAAACCACTTAACTTTAGAGGTTAAACTTAGCCGTATGTGCTCTCTCGGGACTCAGATGACAGACTATCTCAATACCGAATCTGTTTACCATCTCATCTTTCTCAAATTTACTTCGCCTACCAGTGGCTTTACCATGAATTTAAAGTGAAAAGAAAATGAAACTAAAATTGCCATACTAAAAAATTACGTAGTCGCTATCGATAAACGATAAATAGTATTGCTTCAAACTCTTGGTAGAGCTATTGCTTCCTCTCTTCAGTCTTTAATTTTTACTTCTAGCTCAGTATTCGACACGTTCCCGACTCCCACACAGCTGGCGCTGTGTATGTCGCCCATACAGTGGCTGTCGGCGCACTTTTTCATGGTGACGTCGGTGCTGACGCGCTTCCCCGTCATATACACCTCCCAGCCCATCACGCCCCAGCACATGTACGAGCTGATCACCAAGTACAGGGTGAGTGAATAGGAGAAGGCTGAATGTCGGCACCACCTCCTATGTTTCGCTATATGTCCATGCGAAATACCATCCTTAACAATCATTACCTTGATGAGTGGTGTTGCCGCACGATGGAAGTGTGCACTTCTTAAATAATTTTCACACACAATAGAACTCTTAAATGACCTATCTCTAGCAGTATTTTAAAAAACAATATGACCTGTAAACCTTCAAGAATAAGATATACGAAGGGAGCGAGCGGGTTCTTCTGATATTTTTAATGCCATGGAAGCCGGTAGTAGACCATCACGTCACCCCTTTGCTCGTTTGTTCTCTAATTTTATTAATAAAAGCCTTATATACCCGTTTGTTCCTTAAGTATAAACTTACGCATCATTACGCACAATCATATATCGTATGTAGCTTTTTTATAATTATTCTAGAAACCTTCATTATTTTCAGCCAACGTTCACGATATCGAGTCCGACGTTCCTGACGACTCTGCTGAAGCCGGGTCAGAGCGAGCACTGCGACTTCTCCTGCCTGCGCACCGCCTTCATCGGCGGCAGCGCCGTCTCGGCCGAACTCATTGCCGTCGCTAAGGTAGAGTGCTTACACTACTGGACGCATCGCAACTCCAAATAGTAGTCGCGCGAGATACATTTCTGCGACAAAAAGTATCACAATAAAAAATATCAAGTTCAAAGTATAGGTCCATAGTTTTTAGCAAAATTGGTTGTATTTTTAACAGCGGTTTCGATGAAAAGGGGCACAAGATAGAAAGCTTTAAAAGTTACAATGACAGAAAACTCATGCTCGCAGCTTCGCCCGTGTGGAATTAGGACATATATATTATTTGATAATATAAAGTATCCTGTGATAATTTTCAGATAGCAAATTTCCTATTCGTTTGAACCCATAAAATACTGTTAGAGTAGAAAAGCATCATTCGGCCGAGTCCGAAGATTTTAATGCGCCGTTGAAAAGTAGAGCTCCGAGTCTAAAGCCACATGATACTTTGCCGCCATAACGAAAAGAGGCGTAGTATATTTGATAATTGCTAAAATAAAAATGTTAGATTCGCCCTTTTTCAACCGAAAAAGAAAGCATATTAATGAAGATTTATGACAGAAAGTGGCTCCGCACGCGCGCTTCTACGCACCGTACGGTATGACGGAGTGTGCCGGCATGATATTCTCCGGGGAGGACGCCACGGGCAAGACATCCGGCCGGGAACTTGGACATCTCAAATACAGGGTAAGGCATGGTTCAGTTAGATGTGAATGACCTACGCGGACGTACGCGAAGGATAGTAATATTTATTTTTTATGTACATACATGATTTTTTAAACTAGCTTAAAGTAGAAAACGCAGTGGCAGTACATAGGTGTGCTTATCTCTAGAAGAGATCTCTGCCAGCAGACCTACGATAAGGCATGGAGAAATATGGAGTTATTATAGATAGTACACAAGAGAATAATGTTAACAGAACAAAGACTAAAAACTAGAATGGTACAAAAAAATACATATTTCTCTATAGTCAAATGCATGTAGCCCCTTTAACCTGTTCAACATGACACGGAGCGTCTTCACAATGCTCCTCCTCGTCTCCTGACAGTGACCCCATTAGAAGAGTTTTCGTAATTGATAAGTTTAAGGTAATACCATGCTGTGCTCGCTTCAAGCATGCCTCAAGTATTCTTCGTGAAAATCCACTCGCGGAGCCATTCTAAGAGGTTATAAAATGTCGTACTTAAAGTGTAACACTAACACAACATTATATGTAACAGCTTGTGGACCCAGAGACAGGCAAGGATATAACGGAGCCCCATGTTCCTGGAGAGCTGTGGGTGAAGGGTCCCACTGTTTTTAAGGTAAATACTATTTTATTTTTTATAAATTGTATCGGACTGCTTCGTGATATAAAATCATTTCTCTAGTTGATCAGGAACTAGGAGTCTGTTTAAAAGGAACGGTTGGACCGGTGTCGCTTATTCTTTATTAAAAACTGTTGTGTTGGCGAATAAACTTGATATTATTAATTGTGCAGGGCTACTTTAACAACCCCGAGGCTAACGCGTCGGCGCTCACGGCTGACGGCTGGCTGAAGACCGGCGACATCTTCCACCGCGACGAAGAATACCGTTACCAATTCGTCGACAGACTCAAGTTGCTGCTCAAGTATAGAAACCATCAGGTGAGAGGTTCAATTAGTAGCGAGCTAGCACAGCATAGCAGGGCAAAGATAAACCGATTTTGATCAATGTTTTTTTATTATGGTTGCTCCATACTAGTAGGTGAGTAATTCACGGCAGAAGTTGTGCCCTTCACATTGAACGTGCCCCGCGAAAATTCCCATGAACACGCTTGTTAGAGCTTCAAACAAACCTGTGTGACCAATGCGACTCCGATGTGGGAGCGTCTGCCGCAGGCGCACGCTGTGATGTTAATCTTTGACGCCTTCCACACCTACGCGACCACAATGCGGGACGGCTCCGTCAGTGAAACGGGACACATGCGTCTAGTGTCAGAGACGTGTACAAATAAGAAAGCTACCTTACACCTCATAACCATATTCATATTAAGTCACCACACAACTCGTAGAAAAAAAAAATATTAAGTAGTAACGTGCACCTATTAAATGTATGTTATGATGGGGGAAATTGAAAGAGAGCCATTTGACGGTCCCACGTCATTTGATCGGAATATGTCAATTACATGTTAGTCGAGATCTCTCGGCTGAGTTTGACATAACCCGACTAAATTACTTACATCCATGATCTGTACCTGTTTCAACTTCTCTGATTGTACATGATATAGTGTTGTCAAAATTAACCAAAGCTCAGCTGCTATAAGCAGCAATCTAGCTCGCTCTTCTGGCATTCTGCAAGGGGCAATGAGTGACTTTAATTAAGTTGCAGAATCTGGAGGTGCCATTAGAAAGGGGATAATTCATACGATGTAACATCGCATGAAAATACTGCTTGTCGATATTTTTTATTACAAAATATATTTGGTACAGCCAACAATATAAATGTCTGTCTGACAGATCTCTCCAGTCGAGATAGAGAAGGTGATATTCAAGCACCCGGGCGTGTTGGACGTGGCGGTGACGGGCATCTCCGACGCCGAGCAGGGTGACATCCCCGTCGCCTGCGTCATCTTGCAGGACGGGTGTAAGGTCACCGCACAGGAGATAAAGGACATGGTTAAAGGTAGGAAAATGTCAAGTTGTCACCTGCTATAGGAGGTTGGTAAGTTGCCATATTATACATAATCAGAGGGATATCCCAGATGCAAGGAATCGTAAAATCCCCGTCGCCTGCGTCATCCTACCGGTCGGGTGTCATGTGACTGATCCGGAGATCAAGGACATTTTTTTTTTTTTAAACGGGCTTTGGCCCACCACACATTCCCACCACTGTATCTCCTGTGTCGCCAGGATCGACAGC
>JAOTAV010090473.1:0-11530 GCA_026546445.1 Cyclargus thomasi | reverse complement strand
ACACAAGTCCCTCGGGTACTTAGCACAGGACCAGACTGACGTGGTGTGAAGCGTCCATAGATATTATTATTATTATTTATACATAATAGTTGTAATTAACCACATTATAATATCCGCCAGGTATCGATACCCGCGTCGCAGGTGACTTCAGTAACCTTCGGGGGTCCGAACTACGAGATACTGTTCGTGACGTCAGCGCGTATGGAGATAGGGGGGCCGCAACCCCCTCCCAGCGGGGCCACCTTCATGGTCACCGGATTAGGAGTCAGGGGACAGAAGAATGTTAACTTTAAGCTGTAATGGTTGCTAAACTTATTTGTTATTATGTATCTGTATAAAAAAAGTTTTATGAATAAAATTCTTAGCTTTTTTTTCTAACCGACGAAAGAGAATAATATTGCACGTTGTAAAACCTTACGCAAAGTTTTTGCTTTGAAATTCCAATAACAGTTTTATGGAAACTGGTTGTCTTTTTTTATGATATTTAGGGGGCAAGCGAGCAGACGGGTTTACCTTATGGAAAGCAACTGCCGTCGCCTATGGACACTCGCGACATCCGTAGAGTCGCTAGTGCGTTGCCGGTTATGAGGAAATGAGATGGTAAGTTGGGTCACCGGTAAACTCCCTCACAGAACGAAACACAGCACAACGCCGTTTCACGTCAGCTTTCTGTGAGGCCGTGGTATCACTCCGTTCGAGCCGGCCCATTATTGCCGAAGCATGGCTCTATCACACACTCGAAATTGTCTAGCTTGCAATTCCCGCTTGAAAAATTGACCTCGTGTATCCTGCGTATAACAACCCCGCAGTACTGGCAACAAATGCGTCGTAATAAGTGACGACCTCTGTCTCTGTGGCGCAGTGGTTGAGCTCGTTGGTAGCTCACGCCGGGGGTCGCGGGTTTCAATCCCGCCGAGGTAACAAAAAACGTTTTCAAAGTTCCTGGGTCTGTATGTATATCATATAATAAAAATCTTATAGTATAGTATAAAAGTATTAAATATATTTCCGTTGTCTGGTACCCGTAACACAATTCCCTCGGGTACTCAGGACGGGGCCAGACTGACGTGGTGTGAAGCGTCCAAGGATATTATTAAATAAAACAGCACTATATATCCAACACAACTCTAATTAAACTTGACACAGCTATTGGGATGTCCCTTGGCCCGGAGCCCCGTGATCCTGAAGGTGGATCCCGCGGGGGGTAGCTGCTCCACACCGCGGTTCATGCAGGCGGAGGTCACGTACAACTCGTCTAGGGCTTCGCCCCCCCAGGTCGCGGAGGTGGTCTGTAGCGCCGGCGTCTGGATCTTCTGTAGGAGTTCTCCTTTGCGGGGGTCAATTTTGAGCACCTGTTAACATTT
The DNA here is from genome assembly GCA_026546445.1 of Cyclargus thomasi. Lineage (NCBI taxonomy): Eukaryota > Metazoa > Arthropoda > Insecta > Lepidoptera > Lycaenidae > Cyclargus > Cyclargus thomasi. Next base: position 10,166 of record JAOTAV010090473.1, on the reverse strand, counting down.
CATATACCATATGTTCATATAAATAATATAAAGCTGAATAGTTTGTTTGTTTGAACGCGTCAATCTCAGAAAATACTGTTCTTTTTATGTCGGCTAGTCCATTTATCGAGGAAGGCTATAGGCTGTACATCACGCTACGACCAATAGGAGTCGAGCTGTAATCAAAAATGTTGTAAAAACGGGATTTACAAAGTTTCACGCAGACGACAGTTAGTTTCATATATTACTTTTTGTAGATTTTACATACTTATTTATTTTAAGACCAAAATTGCCTAAAGCAATCTTTGAAAATGTAGCTAGCTAGCCAAAAAACGTTCGCCAAGATAAGCATCCATGCCAGAGTACTCCTAGTAAGGTTAGGGGTTACGAGAATACGGGTATAGCTAGGGCTGCCATGTCCGGGTTTCCCCGGATTTGTCCTAGTTTAGAGGGCATCTGGTAAACGTCCGGGGAAGGTTTCATTTGTATACCGAGTTTTAAAAAACTACAATGGTCTAAGTAGGTACTTTTAAGATTTTAATTCATTTAATATCTGTATAAGTATAAGATATACAAAATCTTATTCAAATATTAAACAGAATTTAATATTCAAATAAATTTTGTTTTGTTAGCTTACTTCAAGAATTTAAAAGTTGATTTACATAAACAATTTTTATATTTGTAATAAATAAAGGTGATTTATGAAATTTTCAAATGTTTTTTATTACATTCAATATTATGTATAAAAGATCTTGTTGACATGTCCGGCTTTCGGATTCTAAAATCCGGGGTTTTCACGCGTCTTGTCCCGTTTTCCAAATTTCAGAGATGGCAACCCTAGGTATAGGTAATGTGGTTGAGGGGAGTTGTGCGTCACTAAACGAAACAGCGGATCTGTTTCACGCCAATCTTCTTTGAGGCCGTGGTATTTCTCAGGTCGATCGGACTATTCGTTTGGCACGAATAGCTTTTACAAAATTTAGCATGGCTCCCCCGCGGCAATGAGCGTCCGTATTATGTACTTGACATCGCAAAAGACATTTTGGACAATGAGACATCATCGGTACACGCCTCCGCCCGGTGTCGTTAAGTTATGTTTGATAGGTTATTGTTAGCGTACCTTGGTGCCGTCGAAGTTGGCGACCCAGAGGTTGCCGTCGGTGTCGATGGTCATGCCGTCCACGATGCCCTCCAGCCCGTGGTCACTGTACTTGAACACCAGCCGGGGGTTCGCTGAGGGGGAAAAGCAATATAATATAACTACATCCCTGAAAAATACTTCCATACTAATATCCACAATACCCTTCCATAATAATATAATAAATACGGATGTCTGTCTGATTGTCTCTTCACGTCTAAGCCGCTGAACAGATTTCGCTGAAGTTTTGTGTAGAGATACTTTGAGTCCCCGGGAAAAACAAATGATACTTTTTATTCCGGAAAAATGTACGGTTCCGGCGCGCTAAACGAATCTTGGCGCAACCAACTTGCATTTAATAGTTATTATACGTCATAGATTCAGGAACATTGTAAACTTCTTGTGACGTCATCTGGATTAGAGCCCGCCCTGAAGGCCTAGACGAGTTCGATTCTTATTTGCACTACGTTAAGGTCGATAGTCCACCAACACCGTCATCCGGGAACGAGAATATTGCGGCCGTAAAAATGCAACTTTATGACATAGACTACAGGTTTCATTTTCCTCTACGCCGCTAATTGCAACGACATTGACGATAGAGCAAAGTCGCTAGAAAATGAAACTTATGGCCTTGATCATAAAGTTGCATTTTATAGGGCCGAAAAAATCTCGTTCTCGGTTGACGGTTTTGGCGGACAAACGGCGGTAAACAATGTCAAATGCATACAAAAACGTTGGCGTTTACGTTAATCGCGTGCCACTTGTCTAGGGGCTCTGAGCTACTGACGCGCTCAACAACCGAGCCACAGAGGTCTAAGTCAATACAAATCATTGAAGAATTTGTTTGAACGCGCTAATCTCACGAAACGATTTTGACGACCTCTGTAGCGCAGTGGTTGTGCTCCTTGGTAGCTCACGCCGGGGGCCGCGGGTTCGAATCCCACCGACGGAACGAAAGTTGTTCAAAGTTCCTGGGTCGTGGATGTGTGTTAAATATGTGTATAGTATAAAAGTATTGAATATATTTCCGTTATCTGGCACCTGTAAGACAAGACCCTCGGATACTTAGCACGGGGCCAGACTGACGTGGTTTGAAACGTCCATAGATATTATTATAATTATTAATTTCAGGAACTACTGGCCGGAATTGAAAAAATATTTTTATGTTGGTTAGTCCATATATCGAGAAAAGCTGTAGGCTATGTAACATCACGCTACGACCAATATGAGCCGAGCAGAATTTTAAAAAAAATGTAAAAACGGAATAATTGTTAAAGTTCCACGCGGACGTAGTCGCGGGTAACGGCCAGTACTCACATATATCCCCGGTCTCGACGTCGTAGTCGTACCGTCGTATGGCGAACTCGAAGGAGTCGGCGTAGTAGAAGGCTCCCTCCGTCACGTCCCAGCACAGGCCGTTGCTGATGTCCACCTGGTCCACCACCTGGTGCACGCTGCCGGGACCGTCCACGCGGTACAGGGAACCCTTCTTTAGGTGGAACTTGCCCGGCTCGTACTCGTGGCCCATGGTACCTGGAATAAGCAATATAAATAAGAATCAATTTTGAATTTTGTAGACTGAAACTCGACAATGAATGAATTGACAAAAATCTTGAAATAGTTCGTGGAGTTCGGAAAATTCGGTATAAATCGCGGATACTGGATATATTGGATCAAGGAGTTCTTTGGACCGGAGAATATAAAAATGCATTGAAATATAAAAAAAAAATATTTATGCTTCGCTCGCGTTGAATTCGAAAAATGGCAAAAATTCGGTTTTTTCAAAAACGGGATGTTTTTCCAAAACCAAAAGTAGCCTAGTATGTTACTCTCTATCTTTTTAACTCAGTCTATGCCTTAATACTTGATATTTCAAAAATCAAGTCGATTGGGTGCTTCGTTAGGGCGTGAGGTCAAACAAACCAACACTATTTCCAATTGTGACCCAACCAGTCCCACTTACTGTACCTCCACATAGTAAATACAGATAGTTCATCTCAGTTGTGCGCGCGCCCTATGTGTATGTGCACCTTGTTAACTCGGACGGCACTTGCCGCGTGACACGTCACTACCAAACGAATGCATGTTGTGTATTACAAGCGCACGCACACATAGGGCCGCGCGCACAACTGAGTTAAACTGCACCGACATCTTCACTCACCAACAAACAGCCGCCCTCTGGGATCCGCTTTAGCGTCATTGATCCTGTTGTCCGGTTCGTGCTTGTCCAGCTCCGCTACAGTCCTCACGACCGTGGCCCCCCCATCCTCACCCCCCCACTGCACCTCCACGACGCGCCGCTTCAGCCCCACCGCAAACCGGTCGAGGGTACCAGCTATGGGGATGATGAAGCCCGGCATGTCCTCTGTAATTAGAACAAGATGGTCGTTCGATATATTTTTGCATATGACACGACTGACACATCTTGGTGATGCTTTTAAGGACCCTTAAGGAGATGATTACCGAAAAAACGCATCCGAACGCCTCGTTTGAAGTTGTTTTAAATTATAGTTTGCCAATAGTTGTTACTGATTAAAATATATAGCATTTTGTAGCATTTAAAATATGTAGCATGTTATCGAGGATAACAGTCAGCGAAACCACCTATCGATCACACGACAGGTGATTGTTGACTCGGTAAAAAAAAAAATAACAAAAACACCGCTAAATAAATTTTGAATCCCGTTTTTTTTTTATATTTTGGTTTAAAATTATATAATAATTTTATATCATAGTGTTTCTCATTCAAAATCACACAGAACCCACCTATTTAAGTATATGAAAACAGACTATCTTTTAAATTATCCAAACATTATCCCAAAATGTTCATTTTACTCCCTCGCTGTGCGCCAGCAACCTCTCAGGAAAAGCACGCTGGAAATCCTCGCCTTAATAGAAAGGAAAAAGATGGTATACCATCGCCAATGGACACTCGAAACATCGGGAGAGTTCCAAGTGCGTTTAAGAGGGGAAAGGGAATAGAGATTAAGTAGGGAGGTCACAAGTGGTCCCCACTTGTGACAAGGGGGAGAGGTCTAACAACCATGAAAATTGTGTGACGTACTTTATGGATGGTCCCTAAAGTTCCATTCCTATATTCTGTATGTTGAACTATACAGCCAGTTTTACGAGTACTTATAATTAACACACACAAAGGTATCTTAACAAATAACTAACTATTACCAACGCCTTTAAACTTGTATCGACGATTCTACGGATATTTCCATAGTCTTAGGACCATTAAAAAGTCATCAACTGGATGATGAGATTTAGAATATAAAGGGAAATACCAATTGTTTATACACAATAGGTATTTTAAATTTTTCACACCTTGGCCGTTATTCCTAAGGGTTAAAAATTATAATATAATCCTTTAGTATAAGTTGGCAATATACCGTAACAAACAAACAAACTCTTCAGCTTTATATCATTAGTAAGTATTAGTGAATATTTATTTCGACTTTCGTAAACGACAATAGCTTGTCACTTGTCTAGGGGGGCTGGACAGTCATGAAGACGGTAGACGGACGTCACAAAACACTTACCAAGCTTAGCTCTCGTGTGTTTGTCTGTCTTTGGGTCGTACTTGTGTATGGTTTTGTCGAAGATGCTGACGAAGAATAAGGCGTTGTGGTCGTGCGACCAGTGGGGACCCTCGCCCAGCCACACGGGCTCCGTTACCGCCTTGATCGTGCACGACGAGTTCTGCATTGTCTGTGGACGAGAAACAAATAATTAGAACAATAACACAGATAGAGAAAACATCTGCATTCAGTCTATCCAAAAAAAAAAGCCGACACCTGCACGGACATATATACACGCTCACGCACGCACATACACACACACACAAACCAGGGAACTGGAGATATTTCACGAATAGTCAGAAATATTTTGGCTACTGTGTACCTTATTCTATCTAAGCCTCTATTACAAAACATAACAATGTAATAAGGACGTAAAGGCATATGTATTTTATTGAACTTTATTTATTTCATAGTTGTGCTTTACGTTATATACTAAAACTATGAATTTTAGTATTCACATTTTTGATGCTTCTTTCTTCTTCAGTAACTTCTTTCTAAATGTATAAATTAATTAACAAAACGTTTGTAAACTTTTTCAGGCTGCACCAGGCTTTCGAGGGCACAAAATACTAACAATTATTTCTCTCCAAAGCCCAAAGTGTTTATAAAGTCTAGCTACTATAAGTTGAACCTAGCATTTATTTTTACTAGCAACATTATTCCGACGCAGTCTACTGTTTTCGGTTGGTCTACAAGTCTTCATAATTTTGATACTTCATCATTACTATTATAACGTTTAAATGTTCTTTTAGTTTTTTATGTAAGACATGATATGTTATTTATCTAAATAAATAATATTTTTATAAGAGACGTATAAAACTATGAATTTGATTGTATTGAATATGAATTATATATAATAAGATATGAGAAACAGGAGTTTGTCTCTCCTTGGCGTATCGAGAGTGTGATTTTGATTATATGTCAAATAGAGTATACTTCGAATTGCACACATTTTATTTGATTTATAACAAACAACACTTTGTCCTATGTGTCTAATTCTCAATAAGAATAACACTTTACTTTTTACAAGAACTCATATTGAAATTTTCGTGTTTAGGTCCCATGATCTGATAAATGATCAAAATCTTTTGACGACCTCTGCGGCCCAGTAGTTGAGCTTTGGTAGCTCACGCCAGGGGTCGGGGGTTCGAATCCCGCCGACGGAACTAAAAGTTTTTCAATGTTCCTGGGTCATGGATGTATATTAAATATGTGTATTATATAATAGAAATCCTTAATATGTGTATAGTATAAAAATATTAAATATTTTCCTTTGTCTGGTACCTGTAACACAAGTCCTTTGGGTGCTTAGCAAAGGGCCAGATTGACGTAGTGTTATGCGTCCATGAATATTATTATTAATCTTCTTTTGCGCTACAATTGTGTGTTAAGTTAGTATTGTCTGTCATGCATATAAAGTACCTTTCACACGCACAAATTTCCACTGACCAGAATTACGCTTTATGTAAAGTAACATGAACACTACACTACGCAAATAAAAGTTTTTTTTAATTGAAACGACGTAATGAACCACACCACGCGGATAAGAGACTCAACTGGTATAAGCCAAGCTATGGCCTTGTACACGTAACACAATACATATGGCATGTACACTGACTAAAAATCTCTTGTTATTGATTCTGAATCTCCACCCACTTTCGCTAAGTTAAAATTAATCATAATTTAAGCCCTAACTGAAAGTTTTACAGTTAATTCAATGGTTAAGCACTGCACATATCTTTAGCTAACTATGTCATATGTACATCAATGAGGTAATATACTGAATATTACCTAATTGAGGAGAACCAAGGGACTTACAGACCAAGAAACCGACACGGGCAGGGCGATGTCTATCGGGTCCTCTAAAATCTAAGTTTTTCACCTCAGACAGCTTCTTTTATTGGGTTTAAATAAGCTAATTTAAGCTTAAGGTTCTTGGTGGAAATTCATGTTCAACATTGATAAAACTCACTTTTTACTTGCACTGTTTCCACTATATACATTACTGTTCTTTATAAATTATAAATAATAGTAAAATAATAATTTTAAGTGAACAGTCAATTTTATTTGGCGAATGCGTAGTCTCCTTAAGTCGACGGCGACCATTAATTGGCTTATGTCATTCGCACTAAAAAACGCGCTCCGAACTAGCAGTGAAGGTAGTAAAATATATCAACTTGAACATTATTATTTAAACATTTGTATGTGGTATTAGATAAATAAATGGGACAATTTTAATATCATAAGTCGTATATTTTTAATAAAAAGTTTTTAAAAATTACTAGTTTTTTTTCACGGCTTCGGTCGCGTCAAGAAGTATTTTTCGCACAAACTTTGTCATGGCCTATTTTTTAGAATATATTTTATATATTATTATTTTGAAAAATTAATTGAAATTAAAATAGCGTGGATTTGATGGATAGCTTGATAGACAAGCTAAATAATGAAATTGATAAATTATAAGATTTATCATAATTTTGTTAAACAATGAGTATTTACTCCAACGTTGTAATACGTTAGTTATTCTCTTCTTCCACTTATGTCTTTAATTATTTGATTGTACAAGTGACTTTATTTCCCCGGTAAACATTTTTTCATTGTTCCCGTATAAATAACGAACATAATAATAATAATTTTATGACATTGAATTATCTCAACCCTTGACAACGAACACCTATCTATATATACACCGATATATATCTGGAGATCTCTTATCAGAGATAACAGTATTTATCGTATTGTGGTATGATTTGACATATTTTTAAGAAAAACCTTTTAATATTTAGTTATATGACTTTATTATTGTAATGGCAGATTTAGTTTTACTTAATTATTAAAAAGATTTCTTGCCATTTTTAAAATACGACAGTTTTTTGAAGATAATGTATGATCACTAAACTGAACATAAAGTTAAATATATTTCAAAATATTTTAAACTACTAATAAAGGTAAAAAGATTAGATAATCTAATCTTACAATTTTCTCCTGAATTTTATATAATCTAGATCTAGAAGAAAATTATAATCCTGTGCTTGTCTCCAAAGCTATTTTCGTATTTCTAATTAAAGCTTTCGAACAGAAATAAACCGCTATAACTGAAGGTAATAATAGTACAATTAGAACATTTTAATCGCCCGTATTAAAATTTCTATGGAAAATGTAGAAATTATCATTAAAAGTAATCAAAAGTACATTAAAATAATCAAAAGTAGAATTTTAATGAACAAAATGTAACACAAAACTTTAATATTAAAAAAAAAAACAAAACGTCAAAACCCAAAAAATGCAGATGAAAAAAAGACACTCACGTTTAAAAAAAGGAACAGACGTTCGCGCGAAAAGACAGCCGGCCTATATCTCATGTGTTGTTTTATATAAGCTTATTTATATCTAATCAGAACTCTGTGACGCATCTGTCATATCAGTTTGAGTAAGGACAGAAACTAAACTGCTGACGGTACCTCCAGTTACCTTCCTCCACACACCAGAACCTTCTCGTGCTTTTTGGAAGTCGATTAAAAACGACACGACACTTTTAAAGCGTTTAAATAAAATTTGATAAATATACGGTACATTAGACAGTAGACATGCTAAGGCATAGATACACATGTACCTCCCTAATGCCTTAACAGGTTTAAGAAATATGTATTATAAAAACTGAAACTAGATTAATGACGTTGAACGCATGCATGGCGTGTTTGAGTAACGAATCAAGTAACTGCTTTATGCCATAAATGATAATAATAATAGAAATTTGCACAAAACAAAAATTGAAAAAAAAGAAATGAACACACAATCTAATAACAAAAGAGATATCAGTCATAAGAAACAAAAAAAATACACGACATAAATATGTACAAAATGGCGGCCTTACCGCTTTTAGCGGTTTGTTACTGAGACAAGATTTAGAACAAGTTTACAATTAATTAATATCAACTATCATTTAGAAAACCCAAAGATTTGCCTATTACAGTTATCATGCTGATAAAAACATTTGGAACCAACATGACAAAAAATCGGTCAAGTGCTTGCTCTGCACCAGTAATTGGAAAAAGTGTTTCTGAAAATTCAACAGCTATAACAGACTACGTCGTGTAAGCAATAGCGCGATATTGACGATCGGCAGCCACACCTATTATTATATAAAAAAAAAAGAAAATGGCAAAGAACACAACATTTGTTTAGTAGTTGTTATAGATATATACATAATCTGTGAAAATTTCAACTCCTTAGCTATTACCGTATTCGAGATACAGCCTTGAGTCTGAAAACAGACAGACGGACAGAAATAGAAGCCGATATGAGCAGGTATGATATTGTGTTGAGCCTCAGACTCCGTTCTGGACACCTTCCTTTAAATAGTTTCGCCGCTTTGATGGGAAAAATTACATCACCAAACTGTTCAGAGTGCGACGTAGTAGAAGATGTGTATCACATTTTAACGGAATGTGTCCGGAACGGAGTCGAGAGACATAGAATATTGTATCAATATAATATTGATGTGCGTGAGGTGGGAGTATGCAACAGCATTCTTGCTTTTCCTATGTCCAAAGAGTCCAAAATTTTGTACAAGTTAGTTAAGTTAGGCATTAAGTTTAGATAATAGTTTTCTTGTGTTCCTATGAGGGTGACATGCTCGCATTGCGAACAAACCCTCTTTAACAAATAAAAGATAAAAAAAAAAGAAAGAAATAGAAGCTTTAGTAATATGGTTCCGTTTTCACCCATTGGGTGCGGAACCCCAAAAACGAATAATTTTGCGAATCTTAAGTGTAAGTCAACTAAACAAGACGAAATGAAGCGCAGCACTGCATTTGACAGTGGTGGATAAAGCTGAAAGAAAACAGCATCATATTGGCTGGCAACGCACTTGGGACTTTAGAGGCACGATCGATTACATTCACGTGACCAGCTTGGTAGTAAGATTACTAATTTGTAAGACATGACCTCAGGCAAAAATCATGTCGATTTAAGAGTGTCAAAAAACTGATAGCAAATTTTGATAAAGTCGCGAATTCCCCTCGGTTGTATAGATAAAGTATAAGACCTATCAAGAATATACTCTGGCTTATGTTCACAAATTCGTTTGGGTCAAATATCAATTTTATCTTATATACATTATTATAATAATACAGTAAGATTGGAGTGCCTGTACATTTGTGCTTAGAAACAGTAATAAAACACAAATCGACAAAAAAAATTGTCTGTTTGTCTGTTTTTACGCGCTAATCTCAGGAACTACCGGACGGATTTGAATAATTCCTTTTTTGTTTAATAGCTATTAGGTCTGGGCAACATATAGGATACTTTTTATCCCGGGAAAACGTACGGTTCTCGTGTGATATACACATTTTTGCGCAACGAAGTTGCGGGCACCAACTAGTCTATTATTATTATATATATAAAAGAAAGTCGTGTTAGTTACACCACTTATAACTCAAGAACGGCAGAACAGATTTGGCTGA
>JAOTAV010090462.1:0-11531 GCA_026546445.1 Cyclargus thomasi | reverse complement strand
TTTCTACCCATCTCTTTCTCTCAAAACGTAATTTAGTATGAACTTTGTATGCAGCTTATGGAATTTGACGTCACAATCTATGTCGGATCTCTCTTTCTAACTGACTACTAACTTTGTTGTTTTCAATTTTATCAAAAAACTGATTGGACTACATCGTTTTCAATAACTATGGATTTGTTCAAAGACGGAATAAAAAATCACGCATATTCCCTATTTTTCGATAGCCAACATGGGCCGTTTTTACATATAAATGTTCTTTTTGGGATTTCAAGTTTGCTAAAAGACTAGCTTCGCTAAAACCGCAGTCCGGCGTGAGTCCGGTCGGTACTTAAAATTTGAAAGAATGCACTCTGGGGATTTAGACAGGATTTGTTTTTTGAAAGTGCTTAATAAATAAAAAAAAAATATTGCCCAAGTCGAGTTCGGAATAGGCCAAGCTCGTTCGTTAGTATTCATGAGGGGCGTTGTTGTTTATTTATTGTTGTTCTTTGATGTTCTAATTTTCTAACTTTTCCGGTTACGTCAGTTTTATACATAATAATAGCCTGCTTACATAGGCGACATACTGAATGTACTTCATTATTACATGTCTATTGTTTACTTTATAAAGCTAGCTTTTACTGGATTAATATGCGAGTTGAAAGGCGAAAGATTCTAGTTCCACCGAAAAACGGCGATTTCGTTAATATTTTATGTACCACTAGTCGGTTCCCGTAACTTCGTTGCGCGAAAATTTTTATGACACGCGGAAACCGTACATTTTTCCGGAATGAAAAGTTCTCCTATATGTTGCCCAGAGCTAATAGCTATCAAACAAAAAAAGATTTATTCAAATCCGTCTAATAGTTTCGGAGATAAACGCGTACAAACAGATGAACAGACAACATTTTTTCTTTCGATTTATGTTGTTACTGTTTCTTAGCTACCCAACATTGATTATGTTGTAAAAATACTAAATGTACAGACACGTTAATTTTGCTATTTTATTATATGTATAGAATAGATTAGACCTAAGGCATTTAGTCGGAATATGTCAATTCCAAGTGAGCCGTGATCTGGCTCGATCCGCAATCTGGCTCGGTTTCGACTTCCCTGATTATACAATCGGAGAAGTAGAAACTAATACAGATCGTTGATCTAAGTAATTTGGTCGGGTTATGTCAAACTCTACCAACAGATCACAACTTACGTGGAATTGAAAATTCTGACCAAATGACGTTGGTCCGTCAACTGGCTCTCTTTCGATTTCCCCCATTATATATTACAGCAGAAATAACTTTTGCATGCGTGCACAGGGGAATAATCACTGTTGCATATTTGAGGCTCGACAAAATTATTATTTCAGTTAACAGAGTATATTATTTCAGTTAACAGAGTATATTATTTCAGTTAACTAAAATTACAGGTAATAATTTATATCCCATGTACAATATTTTTAACAACATCATAATTCATCGGTCGCTAAACGCTTTTACATGACGTCCGTGGGCTTTTACACCCGAGGAACTTGTGCTACGGATACCAGACAACAGAAATATATTTATTTAAGATTTTTATTGTGTATGATACACATATGTTTTTAATACACATCTAAGACCAGACAATCTAACACGAAAAATTCCAACATAATCTGAATCCTAGCTTAGTAGTCGCAATAATTATTATCATTTGTTCCCGTAGTGCTTCCCCTTTAGTTATTTGACTTTCGGTCATTGCAACTTTGTGCTGGCTCCCGCTTTATTTTGGGGAGGGAATTTTACTACTTGCTACTCCTCCTATCTTCTTCTGATTAATTTCGTTGCGGGTCCCAAGACAGCTTTAGCAAGTCCTTCGGGCTCCCTGAGATCATATCAAAGGGTTTTCGTGGTTGGACACCGCTGTCGATCCTGGCGACACAGGAGATGCAGTGGTGGGTGTGGTGGGCCAAAGCCCGTTTAAAAAAAAAGATAACCCAGTTAACGAAATTCATAATAATAAATAATGATTCACTTGTTTATTTTTCATCACATAATATTTTAATAAGGTTACATTTCAGGCAAATTAAGTACATAGATAACAATAGCATTATGTTTTATTTTCGTTAAGTACATGGTGAAAAACTAGTGCCTAAACTAGGCGTAGCCTTTATTTGATGACACCAAGCTTTATCCCAGAATATAAAGCTTACAGTATAGTAGCAGATATGTCTTATATTATATGAAATTTTTGTCGATAATAGCGACTACGTAAATTTTTACTATGGCAATTTTAGTTCCGCAAGAAACCGCTAGAGGCGCTATAGAATTTTGCTACAAGAAAATCGGCGAAGTCGCTATCGAGTATCGACAATAATATTGCTTCGAACTCATGGTAAAGCCCCAGGTTAGTAAGTATATAAAGTGTCAAATGTAAGAACATAAACTTTCATGTTTGTACTACTAGTTGGGTATCTGGGATCAAGATATGACATCTTTAAAGGAAGAAGAATGCTGATTTAAAATTACTTAAATTCTCGTCTTATCAAAAGGAAATTGTCTTAATCCTAAATGGAAGAACTTTTGATGGCAATGAAATTAAAATGAAAACTAGATGCGTCGAATTGTAATTGTAGATTTATCAGGATTATAAAGCTGAACAGACGGGAAACTTTTGCAACTTTACTTCTAGGATGAGATAGTTTTATTAGTTAAGTGCCTTCGCTCAGTTCTCCTCAAAGACCAGCATCGCATCACTTACGAAGAAGAACCCCTGCACGAAGTTCTTGTTGGCGAGCACCTCGCTATTGTCCTTGTACAGGACGTTCCCTCGGTTCCGCTTCTCGCACTGTCCCGTGCTGGTCGGCACCCTCGTCTTACTTACTGCAACGAATTTATTATATCTATCATCCAAACAATGTCAATCCTGTAACCTGTTGCTATACTGGATGGAACCTAAAACTGCGGGATGTTGAACGTAGGAGTAGGCTAAAAGCATATAGTCAAAAGTAGTAGGTATCGGTGACATCTAATTCTGATTTTAGTGGCAATTACAATTTGAACGAATTTATATCTGGCAGAAATTAACTTTCGGCAGCTCTACTAAATTAAAACAATAAGGTACCCCTTATGTTCATATTTAGTCTCAAGTCAACTCTCATAAGAATACTCTTCAACATACCGTCAAACATTTCCAGCTTAATGGGCGAGACTCTGCGGAATAGCAACAGGCGGTCGTTGTCTTCATAACCGGTGTGGCGACGCGTCACCACCTCCTCTATCCAGGGCATATAGCGGTGAAGTGGTAAGAAGCGAGCGGGTGCGCCGCAACCGGGACCACGCGTGCTGAACCCTAGCTGATGAAGAAATATGAGTTATTGTCCGCGAGTGCCTGTAGGAGAAGAAACTAATCCTATATACAAAGAAGAGAGTCTTACTTCTACGCCGTGACGGCTTACAATTTTTATAAAATTACGTGCGCTCATTGGTTTATACTATACTTTTCCTTTACACAAAAGTAAATTGATGTAGATAGGTCCATTTTAATTGTTGCCATATAGCGCTTTAAATCTATAACTTACGCTCTCGTAATCTCATCCATCAGCAGACAGCATCCCTAGGCCATTGAGTTTTCCCTCGATATCAGTTGATGGAGTTATCACGTGAAGCTGCTACTCACCAGCGTCCACTGGCCCCAGTTCAGCTTCGCCATCAGGGCTACCCCGGCCTCCCACACGCACGGCTCCGGCGCAGCTGTGCGGGCGCATATGGATGTTACTGGCGACATGGACTTGTGGTCCAGCTGGAGAAAGGGACTAGTCAGAAGTATCTACTTCACCTGATTGAGAAGAAAATTATCTGGAGGTTTAGACAAGATCTAAACGTTTTTGCTTCGTTACGAAACGTTTGGTGATTCCACAAAGAAGCGAAAATCTTTATATCTTGCCTAGCCCCGTGGTGTGCTTTTCGTGTTTCGTAAATGACGACGTTACGTATGCTTCGTACACTTTGCGTATGATGCAGCTTCATTAAAGGACGAAGAAATTATTTATATATTAATACTTTTTTCTACGGAAAACTTTGTGCTTATTTTTACGAAAGCCGCGTAGATGTAAAATCATAATAATTCTCCCAGTTATAGTTGACATACTCGTAGAGGAGGAGGACGTGGAATATCAAAATTATTTTAAAATATGTTTTAATCTTATATATTTTTAATAAATAAAACGCTACGCACACTACAATATTTTGATATGACACGATAATCATACACGAAACACTCTTTTGTCTATGATTGAAGTCTGAGATTTTTTTATAATAAAATTTAAATGGTAACGAGACTTTTATGCTGGATTGAAGTCATGTGTGATTGAATTGAGAATAGATTATAATTTTTATAGCTCCTATACACGATGGATTTCAATATTTATGCTCGAATTTCGAAAACAGGGCGACCTTATTCCTATATATACTAGGTAATGTATACTCAATCAATGTGATATCAGGTAAGGGAAGAACTAGACCAAAATTACATAACATTTAAATAAGGTTTAATAAAACGTAAAAGCAATAAAAGGGAAAGCACTTTTGATAGAGTTACAAAATTAAATACAATTATGAATTGTGGCCACATACTGTAAACTGTGCAATAATTATAATTATTTTTAATATTTTTTTGTTTCGTAATTAAACAAAACAATGACCTCCATATTTGCGCAATTAAAATGAGCAAATAAAACAATGAAAGAAGGCCAATGCTTAAACTCTATCACATGTATAAGTAATGCTTAAGCCCTCAGATAGGCTGCAAATGTACGTTTTACGTGTTAGGTTTCCTAATGCGGAAATCCACAACCATATGTATTGAATCAGAAGGAAATACATTAGATTTCCGTACCGTGGGACTGGGCCGGCTCGAACGGAGTGATAACACGGCCTCACAGAGTAACTAAGTAGTAAGTTTTCAGGTGGCCCAAGTTCCCTAATCCCCTATTCCTATTCCCATTCCCTCATAAAAGCCGGCAACGCACTTGCGACTCACGAGTCACGAGGGTCCATGGGCGACGGCAGTTGCTTAACCTTCTGCTCGCTTGCCCCCTAAATATCATTTTAAAAAAAGATAGCGCTCACTTTTTCTCGCATAGAACGAATTTCACATTCAATTTTTTCTGGTTTCCGAAACGAAAACGAATTCGGAAACCTAATACGGTCGATCCGAGTAGCAATTAGTTTGTTTTACACTTTGTGCTAAATTTTATCAAAATGGATACAACATTTTAAGGATAAAAAGGCCATTGAAGTATCCACCTACATCAGAAATAGTAATAACAGCATTCTAAAGGTATTATCTAAAAATTTTGACGGTTTGGTGAAGCATTGGATAGATGCGTATGTAAAATGATTTACCGTCCTTAATAGATGTTTTTTCTTTAAAGTTAATTGTCATTGTACTAACATAGTTTAAGAATATCATGTACATATATTCTAATAATATGGATTGTCATGATTTGAAATAAAATCATTATTAAGAAATAATTCGGTGCCGAACTTAAAGAATTCAGGCCGTTCCAAGGACGTCGTGTCGGTACACCTGCCGAAAGCTTGTCTAGAAACTTGGCCTTATCGACGAGTCGAAACAACGTGCGAGCATTTTTAAATTACATCTTACTAAATAATATAAAGCTGAAGTGTTTGTTGTTAGTTTGTACGCGCTAACCTCAGGAACTACTGAACGGAAATTAAAAGTTATTTTTGTGTTGAAAGGCTATAGGCTCTATAACATCACGCTACGATCAGTAGGAGCCGAGCAGTAATCAAAGACTGTTGTAAAAGCGGGAGAATTTATAAAGTTTGAAGCGGTCGCTGTCGCGGGCTACAGCTAGTGTTACATAAAGGCTCGTTATCTTAGATATTATATGTATAAAATAACTAGTCCTGACTGATCCATCGCCGAGCAAAAACTGTTACAGCTACAGTCATGAAATTTAGTGAGTAGGATTGTTTTAGATACGGTAAACAAGCTAAGAATGGCATTTTAAAAATACTACCCCTAAGGGGGTGAAATTTTGGGTTGAAAGTTTGTATGAAAGTTGATCATTTGTTCAGTTAAAGACTGGAAATTTTATTTCTGAGCTACTGATTCAAAATAAATAAATATGTGTTTAAGCATTTTTTCAAATTTTACCCTTAAGAGGATGAAAAGGGAGTTAAAGTTTTTATAAACTTTTCTACGCAAGTACGTCATTTGTTAAGGTCATTTGTTAAGTAAGAGACCTTAAATTGTATACTGAGCTGCTGATTCAACTGTACTTCCAGTGGGTGAAATAGGGGTTGAAAGTGTGTATGAAAATACTTCTTAATGAGAGCGAAACCACGCGCCTACTAGTTTTTCGCGGGAAAAACTAGTAGGCGCGTGTCATTGTCTGTAATCTTAACTGATTACAGACAATGACACGCGAGCACGATCATGTATGCTCGCGATCATCACTTTTGACCAACTCGTTGACTACTAACGATTGTGTGAATGCACGGTGATCGTACCAATCATCGATCATTGCCGATTATCAAAAATTTTTTTTTAACTTTTTTTTTAAACTTGTTTGACGTGTTATTTACCTTGGCTTTGTAATAAAATTCCTCGCAATCTTGCTCCTGAACAACGTTCATTTTCAACAGTTCCTTGTGTAGCTCGCCGTCGTCTGAAACAGAGTAACTTATTGCCAATGTCACCATAATTATACTCTGGCCACTCTAAATAAATCGAATTTTGAATTTATTTCGTCTGGCAACATTATTCAGACGCCGTCTTTTGTTTTCGGGTAAAATTGGACTACAATTGGATTTTATGATTTTGATAATTGATCATGAGTATTATAACGTTTATGATCGTTCGAAGGTTATTTCCAGGTGCAACTTATAGTAGCTACGCTTTTGCCCGCAGCTTAGCTTGCATCGAATTTGATAATCGGGAAAAATACGATTTTTTGGGGCATGATGTTTGTCAGAGATCGTAAGTAGTATGTTACTCTCCATACCAAAGTCTATACCAAAAATCAAGTGGATGTTTCATTAGGTCGTGAAGGAAGGATAAACAAACAAACACACTGCCCAATTTATAATATTAGTATTACAAACATTACCATCGGTAGTTTTAACAGCGTACAAGTCGGAGAACGAACCGGCACCCCTCACGGGCAGGCAGACTGGTTGCACCGGACCTGTAAAATATAATATTTGACCCATTAATTGTAGCTGGGAAGCTGAGAGTGCTATTTTTGTAGTCGTCGAGACCTTGTACGTTTTGGAGATTAAGTAAAACGGAGAAGAAAATGATAAGAGCATTTTTTATTTTAGCAGTGGGATAAGACAACTCAGCGATTTTAATGTTATAAAAAAGAAAATTCCTTTGAAAATTGTTTATATTGAACATAAGCGATTTTAGACGGCAAGGCCTAAAGCATAGATTTGGCATAAAATATCTGAGAAGCTTTGTTACGGAATTATATTAGGCTTCTTTATACTATGTTATTACAGACTTACCTTACATTTAAATCTTCCGTGCTTTATGTAAAAGTGTTCTTGGGTGTATTTTAAATACCGGGTGGTATTTAATCTGATAACATTTCAATACCTAAAAAATCCTTTTTTTCTGACCCACTAACTAAGAAATTTGATTTTAATTGAAAACCTACAGAAGCTTAATCTGTCGCACTCGTGTAAATCCAAAATTCCCCTCTTGGGCTCCCCTACTATTGACATCAAAGACAGCAGCAAGTAAAATAAATTAACCGCCAATCAACTAACGCTCGCACTAAAACAATACGCACCAATAAGAGACCTGTGTGTGCGTACCCCGATACTTCCGACCAATCAGAGCGCAGTGGCTTTGGGCGGGTTTTTTTCCGAACAAAACTAATAACATTTCCGCTCTTTTGGTTATACGCTCGATGTTCCGCGCGAACAAATCCGCAAGTAAAAAGTGTTATTCGTGTTTCTGTAATAGCTACACTACATTTTGGACGATCACAGACGATGACTTGCGAGCAGTTACTCGGCTCTGCTCGACGAACATCGTCTCTGATCGCATTTGACCAATCATTGACAAAATACAACCATACAACCACCGTGGATATAGAGTTAGAGCCTGCTTAAAAATGGCGATCATCTAATTTTGTTTATTTCCATTAAAACCTTTTTGGGGTTTGACACAGTAACGACTCACGCATAGCCCACGTGTGCACCGCTCACGACTGCACTTTCACTATTTAGCAGTTGTACAACATTGTACAGGGCATGTAGCTACGTAACGGCTAGACGTACTGTTTAATATTTATTCTGTATCGCAACCATTGAACTCACGATTGCGGACAATTCTCGTGCCTCCGATCGTGGTTCGAAGTTTCGGATTTGGCGAGATGCGACGTTTAAACACATAAGCATGCCCTTACAAAACATCCGCGAATTACGCCGTATAGTTTGCACACTTCAATGTACAATTATTATCTAGATCGCGGCTGTCAGTCGCGTCCGTAAGTCGCGTTCGATCAGTATGATTTCCGCTTTACTCGTTTACCTCTACCGTAGAAGGAACATACTAAGGGCATGATTATGTGTTTAAACATCGAAACTCGCCAAATCCAAAACTTCGATGATTTCAGTCGTGGACGTATTTTGTATGGGCTGTAAGTTGCGTCTGATCAGTTTGTTTTTAGTTTAACTCGAGTGTCTGCCAGCTTATTCTAAAAATCTGCCAGTCGATGGTTTCCTGACCGAGTGTCTGACTAAAGCGGTCATGACTTGATTGATTGATGAATGATTCGGTCCTCGATATTGAACCGGAGATACTTCCTCCATATATACTCGTACTCTGACGTAACGCATGTTATGCTGCATGTTCGTCTAGGAGGCGAGTAAGCATAATTAATATGCGAACAATAATTCTAGACTTTGACATTGTTTATCTTTATTTATAAAGTCAAGCAGGAAAAGCTGATGATGATGAATGACTAGGAATACTCAAAATAATAATTCCTATCGAAAACGAACAAGTTTAATTAGAAAATAAATCAAATACCGTCGTTGTATTAATTGGAGCAAACAGTAACGGAGACTGGGTTAAGTAACGTTTATATAATGATCTACTGATCTATAGATCATAACTGTCATAATAATTACGCTACGAGAAAACATAGTATGTTGTACTTTCCCATATTTCACAATAACTTTTTTATTTAGCGCTTATAAACACGATGATTTGCTAGATAACGACTACACTAAAGAGTAGAGTTTCATTGTGTACATGATTATGTGTCGTGTCATGTTAAAATATATAATTAAACAAAATTAAAGGATATTTAAAAATAATATTGGTATTCTACGCTACTCCTCCTTATTAAATACAATTGGAAGAAATTTCATACTATTACATATACGCGTCTTTCTAAAAAAGGGGTACGAAGGTTTCCGCTCGCATATTAATATATAGATTAAACTCTTGAGTAAAAAATAAATCAAATGTAAATCATTTAATAGTTTTAACGCTGAAATATTCTATGCGAATATTTTATACAAAGGTCAAATTAGTTTGGTTATTTCATATCAGGTTTCAATAGTTTAGGAAGTGAATGGGGCCGAGCTAAACAAAGCAAAGGTTATTTGTTACCAAATTGTAAGGCGAAGTCCGTCTGTATAGCCTTGTATGTCCATTAGCTCATCGACTGACACATTTACCGATTTATTTCACAATCTTCATAAAATCGCCTTCATTGTGCCTTAAAAAGATTTCATAGACAGCGTTTCCATTTAAACTATAACTCGATGCATTTCAAATCTAAATACTGATAATACAAAGCCGAAGAGTTCGCGCTAATCTCAGAACCACTGACCGGAATTGAAAAAATATTTCTGAGTTGGTTAGTCAATTTATCAAGGCTGGCCGTGGGCCGAGGAGCAGAGCAGTAATCAAAAATGTTGTAACAACGGTTATCCCGTTTTATAATGTTTCACGCGGACGTAGTCGCAGGCAACATTTAGTCTATAATACGAGTGTACTAGAAGTAGAGTTTTCGTTGTTTTGGGTCATTGTTACAATATAGATCAAATAATTTACTTGTTGATACACAATTTCAGCCGTTGACAATAACAAGGCCGTACGTTTTCGAATCCGGGAATTTTGAATTACCCAAAGTGCGTTACTCTCGCACTGATCACCGATCAAAGAGATTCTCACTGCTAATTCCCGCAGCGGAGATGCCCCGTGCGTTGACCAGCTCCAGCAGCGCCAGGGTCGCCACCGTCCCCCCACTTCCCCCCTCCCCGTACTCCGGGTGGAGGGAGTACGAGTGGACCTCCAGCGCGTACCGCTTGTCGCTCTTCCAGAGAATCAGCTTGGTATTGTTTCTGGAAAATTAGAGTTTGAGTGATTCTATGTACAACCAGAGAAGTTGAAAGAGATACAGATCGTGGATCTGAGTAACTTGGTCACATTATGTTGAACCCAGCCGACAGATCACGACTAACATGGAATTCACTTATACCGACCAAATGTCGTAGGTCCGTCAACTGCCTCTCTTTCAATTTCTCCCATTATACAATCAGGAAAATTCAGACAGAGCTACATTGTGGATCTAAGTAAGTTAGTCGCGTTATGTCAAACCCAGCCGCCGGATCACGACAATGGGATTGACATATTCCGACTAAATGACCTAGGTCCGTCAACTGGCCCGGTGCGATTTCTCTCATGGTACACGATGTTGGTAAAGACTTATGAATTTGGATTTAAAAATCACTCATTTGAAGTGTTTTTTGAATGTTGAATTAATTTCCACCTAGAACCAACAATATAATAAATATCAGGGGATTTTTCTGGATTGGTGTCGTTATTGTGTAGATGGAGGTGGGAATCCGAGATGATTCAGATCCATCATGTGGTCCGAACTTCTCTGTTACTCACTCCATCATCTCCGGGTATATCCTGGCGATGTCGTCAGCGGCCGCGACGGCATATCCAGGGTGTATGAGCACTGCACCGGTTATGGCGAACCGCGTTGTTCCAGCGAGAACTGGAACAGGAATAGGATCTTTGTTGCTTGTGTTATGATTGCACGCCTCCGTGGTCTAGTAATAAAAATTCCCATACCGGTTTCAGTGGCGGTGGCCGGTTTCATTGAAACTGGGCCTGTTACGCAAGAGTAATTTTATTGTACCCACGTGTGTGCGCAGTACACAAGAGCACTCTCTGTTCCTTTACTCTCATAACACAGCGAAGTGAAGTCGAGAGCCGAGCTCTGTACCACTAGACCACGGAGACGTCTGGCCTAGTGATACATGGCATGGCTCTTGACTGGAAGGTCTCTGGTTCGATTTCCGCTCGGATGTATGACGAGGAAGATGATTAATTCATCGGATAGGCATGTTAAAAGACGGTCCTGCGCTTCATTTCTCGCCAGTGTCCTTCATCCGTACCACTGGGTTACGATATAATAATATCCATGGACGCTTCACACCACGTCAATCTGGCCCTGTGCTAAGTACCCAAAGGACTTGTGTTACAGGTACCAGACAACGGAAATATATTTA
>JAOTAV010090451.1:0-11536 GCA_026546445.1 Cyclargus thomasi | reverse complement strand
GTACCTTTGTACCAAATTGTGTTAATTTTAAGTCTTTCTTTGTATTTAGCTTATGTGTACATAAATTATTAAATAAATAAATAAATAAATAGAATTTGGTTTTTTCATAGTCTTCAACACGATGGATTTAAATGTTTATGATCGAATTTCGACCACAGGGCGACCTCTAGTATTTATAATTATAGTCAAATCTTAGACATTTCAGACCTTTTTAACACCAATCTCCAACTTAACCCTCCTAAACATCAAATTAACGTACATCTAGGTCTGATATACAAGCGAATGTAACGCCGAAATAAGTCTCGATTCCATAGATAGGTCTATCAAGATCACAAATCTGCGAGCTCAATGCTGACCGAAGTTCAGAAAATCGATGACTGGTCTATTGATTTATCTCTAGTTTAGTCAGTGCACTTCGATGCGCCATTCGCTATCTCGTAGATAATAAGTAATCTAGCAATTACCGCTTTCTGAGTAATTATCGCATATCACTTACGATTAGGCAAAGTCCTGGGTAGTTTTATCGGAAAAGGTGGTGGCGCAGTGGCTAGGAATTTGGTTTGCACACGCAGAGGGTGTAGGTTTGATTTTGGGTGAAGACGTGTACGAAATCTTCTTATTTCAGGTACCAAGGAATTAATTCGTATGATAGATATATATGATTTGGTCGAGTAACTAATTTTAGGAGTGATATGTCGGTTAAGTTTGATATTATTATATGAAACATGGCGGAGGGGCGTCTGTATGTGCGCAAAGTTTTTTCATGATATTTAGGTGGCAAGTGATAGGACGGGTAAGCTGATGGAAAGCAACTGCCGTGGTCCATGTACACTCGCGACATCCGAAGAGTCGAAGATGGGTTGCCGGCCTTTATGAGGGAATGGGAATAGGTATAGGGGATTAGAAAAGTTAGGTCACCGTTAAACTCACTCACTGAACGAAACGCCGTTTCACGCTACCTTTCTGTGAGGCCGTGGTATCGCTCTGGCCATTCGTGCCGAAGTATTATGTACATGTAATCGGAAAATTTCTCATTGGTACATGCCTCTGCCGAGGTTCGAACCTGTACCCTCTCGAGTGCGAACCAAAGATCTGACCCTTTAGACTATAAGAGCTCCAAATAACATTTCATATATCGAATTCTAAAAATAATTTTCTTCGCCTCGTTCAGCTCCTTCTGAAGATACTAAGGCTTAATTTAATTCTATATCAAAAGCTAAAGTTTTATTGCAATTTTAAACCCGATAAAGATCGTGTGTGTTGATTACGACATTACTAATCGTGTTATCTCTGATATCTGCACAAGCCCACATTTCGAGCCACTCCGACCCACGCGAGCATCACGCCTTCAATTAGCATATACGTTATCTGTCCGATACCTAATCTATAGCCGTATTATTCGGCGGTAAAGCTCTTATCAGCAGATCTGGATATTGAACTTCCTTGTGTCTGATACTAGCAGATCCAATCTCCAATCTTTCGAACAGGCGCCATACTCCGAATTCGTTTTCAAACGAACGAATTTCGAGTCGTATTCTAGCAAGCGTAAATAACATTTTACAGCAGACAGCAACGGTTGTGTCGGAACTTTTGAAGCTGCATTTGAGCGAAGAGTTCCAAGAATGGAACTATGGATGCGAATAATATCTATGGACGCTTAACACCAAGTCAGTCTGGCCCCGTGCTAAGTAGCAAAAGGACTTGTGTTACAGGTATTTAATACTTTTATACTATACACATATTTAAGATTTTTACTTATGATGCACATCCAAGAACCAGGAACATTGGGAAACTTTTTGCTTCGTCCGCAGGTTCGACCGCGACCAACTCGCTTACCGACTGAGCCACAGAGGTCTTAATAATAAACTTGAAAAAAGACTTTTATTTGAAGACTAAAAACATTTACAATAAGAACAATAGAGATAACAATTATAAATACAACGTATGCCCACATCTATATATTACCTAATACACGAGCGGAAAAATTTGTACCCCTTTTTACGAAAGACGCGTAGATGTAAAACCATGAAATTTCTCCCAGACATAGTTGATATGGAGGTGGAGCGTAGAATACCAATATTATTTATAAAATATGCTTTACTCTTGCCTATTTTTAATAAAATGAACACTACGCGCACTACAATCCGCACACCACAATATTTTGACATGACACGATAATCATACAAGACATACTCTTTTGTTTACGGTGTAATTTAACGGCCTGGTCACGAGACCTTTATTCCAAATGAATTCTTTGTAAAAATGAGAATTAATTATAATTTTATAGCCTCTCTTCACGATGGATTTAAAAATTTATGGTCGAATTTCGACCACAGGGCGACCTTAAGTTATGACAAAGTTAGCGTTGCAAAGCAAGTCCATTTTTTTTAAATCAATAATCTAACTTTGCTGTCGACCTAGCTCCTTCTTCTTCTATTTTAAATTTTAACTTTTTCGAAAATAAAAACTTTTTTATTATATTACCATGAAATTAAAAATAATAATAGACGAATTAAAATTTAAAAAATACCGTATACGTATAATAGTTTCAAACTAATTAAACCGAGAGCTGGTAGCAATTTTTGAATAGGTGTTTAAGGCAAGCTGAAACCTTGTCATGTATCCCTCCTATTGTACCCCAATAAAACTAAAAGATAAACAAAAAAACTAAAAGGAAAATAATTTTTCCAAAAATGTATCCTGTATTAAATCCTGTATTAAAATGTCCAGTTGACAATTGATTGCAAACTATGATTTTTTGTTGCAATACAAACCGCCATTGTGGTACACTGTATAGTATAAGGTATTAACTGTTTGTAATCTTATTTCTTAATGTGTGCACAATAAAGAATATTTATTATTATTATAGTGTGTCAAACATCGTACCGTGTATAAAGCGTTTCTTGAAACATAATAGTCAGCCAACTTAAAAATTATGTTCCTCTCATCACGAAAGGAACATAATTTTAAGCACAACCTTTCTAGGAATTGAGTTTCATGTTGCATGCTACTGCCGTGAGTGGTGACGGCCGGTAACCATGGCAACCGTCATCTGCCTCGCCGGGCACATACACATACACGGGCCAAGGCGCGGTATAGCGCTTATGATCAAGCTATACCATAATATTATGCATAATATTGACGTCTTGTAAAAATTAATATTTGTGCGTAGTTACAATACGATTAGGTAATCGGCTTCTTGTGTATGACCAGTAAAGCCAAACGAAATAGACTCTTAAAATGTTAAAAACATTTTAAAGTTAAAATAAGATTTAAGAGTCTATTTTGTTACGCATTAAATGCCAAAATATGTAATTGCTAGCAGTGTTATCTCTATAGATGTAACTCAATGACTAACAATGACAAACTTAACAAAAACTTAACATTAACAAGTAATGACTAGTAATAGATGTTATGTCAACGCTACTGGACATAAAATTCATAAATTTTCGCCTTGAATTTTTCAAACTTATTATTTTGTTTTATGCTAACGCTACTCGACGCATTCGATGCTATTACGGGGTACTACACGGGGAAGCAGGAGGGTGGGTGACATAACTGACATTCCGAGCCAAGTGCCTAGTTGACTCGCAGGAGTTATTGACGCAATAGATCTCATCGCATTGGATTTAAGTCAGTCTGACCACTGACTGACCAGTGACTCGATATACCAATAATGTTTACTAATCCGGTTCAACCAAAAATTTATATTTATTTGGAAGTCTTTTTTCTTATTTGGAAGTCAAATTAAACAGGTGATTACACTAAACTTGGCAGTATAGTGTAATCACCAGCAAAAGTATTTTAAGGGTTAAACTTTGTGTATTGATATTATTATAATATCTAAGAAAAGATTGTGAAAAAAAACACTAAGTTTATTTAGGTGTTTATTGATAGCTCTTATCGTTTTCCTCCAACACGGGGTGCAGCCTTTTGACTGACCTTTGCAGCTTTAGGCTTGGGTGGTGCCTTGACTTTTGTTGGTGGAGCTGTCGCTTTCTTTGCAGCTTTAGTGGATTTCTTCTGTTCCTTTGCAGCTCTGAAAAACATTTAATTTATTTAATTCTTTTCAATACTAAACATATTATTAATTGTTTTTAGACAAAATGTTCATGAATAAACCATGAGCATAAAACTGATAATTTTTTTTTATTCCATTTAAATACTGCACTCTAATGAAAGTCATAAGATTATATTATGATAAGACCAACTTGATGGCTTGTTCTCTCTGCGCTTTCCTGACTTCAGGCTTCATGTTACGCTTAGCCATGATGTCAGTAAGGGAAGCTCCAACAATAGCACGTTGGAATTTCTGTGTCCTCCTGGTGCGCTTCTTGGCCTGCTCTTCTTCTTGACCCTTCTTGAACTTACGTCTGAAATTATGCAAAGACATCAATAAACACAATTTACAGTAGAAGTTAATATCTTTTATATTGTAGAGCAGTATATGAATATTGGAATGAAATAGGTCTGAAAATGTTTCAAACAAGTAGTTCTTTACTTTATTAAAAACAATAGGTGAACACAAAACTGGAGCTAATATACTAAGGGATTCGTTTAAATATCTAAATCTTACCTGTAAAGAACTGTCCATGTTACTTTACGAGGATTTCTCCTCATCAAGTGAGCGGCTTCACATTTTGAATTCAAGAATGTGAATGACTGAAACCAAAACAAATAGAGTTTAAACTAGAATTTAGTTTATATGGTTATTGTGCACCATAAAGTTGATTCTAATGGCTATACGCAATATACTTTAATGTTAGTTAATTTTATACAAAACAAACAGCACTGCTCTATCAGAGGCATAGGTTTTAGAATAGGCGTCAAGAATGGATCAGTGTGCTACATGGAGAATTGCTAAATCAAAAAGCACTTGGCCATCGTTTCTAGATAAAGATAGTAAATAATAAATACATACCTTGCCGTCCACCTTAACCATGGTTTTACCATGGCCGGGGTAAATCTTGTAACCACTATACGCGCACAGTCCGATCCTGAAAATAAAACACTATAATCAAGAAATGGTCACTGCACTATACATATATTTCAAGCCATCATTTTGTATTTTAGGATCGCTGAGATAAATATAAATTATATTTATCATACAAACGTACTTCATCTTGAATTCTTGTACAAAAAGAAAGAGAGAAACCGAAAACAACTGTCAAAGGAACGTGACATTGACGTATTCAAAGATACTGTAACTTGACATAAATAATTTTACGTTTTTTTTTCCTTGTCCCATATGAGTTATGACTTATGTATGAGGGACCGCCTGGTTGGCTCTCGCCACTCGCCTGTCGCGCGGTCCCTCTGTTTCTCGGCGAGAGTATAGACTATAGAGCCTCCATTAAATAAATCTTTTTTAGTATACCTTTTACTTTTATTTATGAAATCTTTATTACCATTTACCATCATCAGTCCAATCAACAATGTTGTAATATGGCTTCGAGAATAAAAAAAACTACTGCAAAATCTATTATTGTCTATAGTTAAAATTAAAAAGAAGTTACGTCCAAATTTAGATTAAAATCGTTGAGAAATCAAAAAATAAAAAAAATACAAACGCAAAGTATATTTATTAAAATATTTCTTGCTCTATGATTTAAGACTATATAAAACGTATTTTTTTTACAATTTCTCCTAAAATAAAAAAATTGTTTGCAAATTCATACGGCAAAATTTTTAAGGTTATGCAAATATTGTAAATATAACATCTTATTGATATCACTCCATAAGAATCACAAGATGACCTTGGCTTGTCCCGATTTTTTGGAGTTTCAGGTTTGTATTTTGTACATAAAATTTGGTGTCATTGCCGGCGTAATAACCTCTTATGACTTTTCATGTGTAGGACATCCTGAAGAAAATGAGAATTTTAGATGACAAAATTGTTTATGCCTTGAATACTTCAATACCCACTGAATCCTTTAAAGCAAAAGTAGATGCTTCTTCTGCTTGCCAAGATTTATATCAACAAATTCAAAAAGGCCATACTGAAAGAGAAAATGTTATAAAAAATTGTATTGTTGTCACTGCTGAAACAGTTAAAAATCTTAAGATCGTCAAAGAACAGCAACCTGATAGCTTAGACATCCTAAAGAAATTGAAATTTGAACAAAGAAAGGTATGTACTGTAAATTAAATGAAAAACAAATTTTATACAAATAATAAGGCATTTGTATGATTTTTTTCAATATGCCGCATGAAACAACCAATGTTTGTTTACTCATGTCTCACAAAGACTCCTGTATTTGGTTGAGAAAACACTAGAATGCTTATAGTAAAATTCAAAATGTCAGATGAGCAAAAATTGAAACATTGCTTGTGCCAATTCTTTTTCTTTGGAACTGGGAACAAATAGGTCTGCAATATATTTAATTTGTTGTAGCTACGCCTGCTGCAAACAGAGTTAAGTGTGGAAGAGGTTATTAAGGAAAAGACTGGAAAACTGTTTACAGAAAAATGTAGAACTTACTACAAACCAAATGAGTTATGAAGACTTATTTTACAAATAAATGTTGTATAGTTTATAGTTAAAGCACTGTTTTATTAATTATTCTTCATGTAGCATTAACATTACATCATGATAAAAAACATCCAGTGAATACATGACATTTTTTGTATATTAGTGTAAATTTAAAAATGGCTTAAGTTAAACTCTGTACAATTGAACACCAGTCAGTTTCTTTGAACATTGTTATACTACAATATCTTAAGAAATTAAGTGAAGTGTAAAGATTATTTACATGGCTCACTTATTTTGATAAGAACTTCTTATATAAGATGTTCAATATTCTTTCAATTCTTTTGAAGTAAAACTTATAAGAACTAATTTATTGACAGCAATAATGCAACAGATATTTCGTATATAATGAGTTTAAGACTTTACCAGGAAAATAACAAAACTAGTTGTAAATTTCCAAGGAAAATAATGAGATAAATAATATTGTAGAAACTTTGAAAGGCATCTCTGTAATAATGTTGCATAAAAATAAAATTGTTTTTATTTTTCAAAAAATTATATCACATGGGCAACTACAAAAATAGTTATAATATGAAAGTTAAAAGTATTTACAGAATAAAGCATTACTATTGTTGGTCATAGCTATTAAACATTTTTAGTTTCACTCTCCTGTTTCTTCTTATAATCTTCTTGATACTGTTTGTGCCAGTCCAAGTTCATTTTGTGTACAGATTCTCCTCTCTTGGCTGCTGCTTTACCTAATAAAATAGCACTAAAACTTCCAAGTGCAGTCAACACTATTAAAAAGTTTGATAATTTAATCCTGGCTTCAGTTCGAGCTCTATCAATTGTTTCCGATCTGTAAAATATCATTGTCATATTCATAAAATAAAATAAAGTAAAATAAATACAAACTAACAAAAATATAATTAATTCCTTGATGGCTAATATATTATGAAATATTCATTATTTTTCTTTGTTGAGTGACGATATTTAACTTACGACACTAATGATGGGATTTCCTCCTTGCTTTTATACTTTTTAGTCCACACAAGCAGAGTTTTTTGAAACTCTGTTGGTTTGTATTTTGGCGAAACACTTCCTCCGTCAACAGGCTTGGGTCCTGAGGGCGTGGCCATAAATCGCATAATCGCGAAGTTATTCCTTCCCAGTAAATGCATTCGATTCATTTTTGCAAACATTTTAATTCCACTTCGATAGAAAAACACTGAGGAAATAACAAAGTGAGTGAGTCAAGTGACACAATAATTTCATACATTTGACAAGTGGGTACTGATTATTTTAATAGCATTAAAAAATAGTATGTCGTATTATCGAAGCCATAAGGTTCGGAATAAATTGAACCACGAGAGTAGAACTTTTATTTTGCACTTCAGTAAACTTACATTTTTGCACACTACCACATAATATTACATAACGAGCATTCACACTGTTTACACAACTAGGTATAGGTTCCTATATAGGTTCAAAACAGCTGTGAACTGTCATGTGTCAATTGACAAATTTGACAATTTAAAAAAAATGACTAGTACATTCATATATTTTGCCAATCCGAATTCCGAGATAGTACATTCTAATATTTCGTCAATCTAAGATAGAGCGTTTTTTCACCGCATCTGATTCGAAATCTCGAATTTGACATTCATGGATGAAGAATGACAGTGAGAAGGGTCGTTTGAATTAATAGACGGATTTGGTATTGATTCAAGAACTTTATTTTCATTTCGTTTATTACTTCGTCGACGAACGTCAACTTCAGATTAAGTGAACGTGAGGCATGAACGCGTTTCGCGTTTACTAATAAAGGCACTCTTACCGAGACACAGCAAGACCGCCCGAGTGCAAGAGTGAATGGAAGTTGTACACTCTCGCCGAGAGTTCTTGGTGGCTCTCGGGCGAGAGTCTCGTGGCGAGACTCCGTAATGGAAGCTGTACATTCTAGCCAAGACACAATGAGACCGCCTGAGTGCGAGAGTGTAAATGGTTGCACTCGCCTCATCTCGCCTGTCAGCCGCAAGCGAGAGTGTCAGCAAAAGTGTGTAGCCTTCATAATAAACGCAAAACGCGTTCTCGGTAAAACGTGATTAAAAAACTTGCATTTTGCAAGTCGGCACTCGGATTCAAATTGGATGTGTACGTGTAGTGCGAAACCATGTATTGAAGCTGTACTCTTTCACCAAGGCCTCTCCGGTGAGGCGTAAGAAAGGTGTGACAGGACTCCATTACGGAGTCTCGCCATGAGACTCTCACCCGAGGGCCGGGAGCCACCAAGAACTCTCGGCAAGAGTGTACAACTTCCATAACATGTTTGCGAGCTCCTGACTCCTGTGACCTGTCACAACGCAATAAAAAATAAACGTCATTTTGTTCTAATGGACGAGTGACGTGATTTTTAGATTGGATTGAGAATTTCTAAATATTCGGGACATTTTTACAATAAAATCAAATGGTGAATTGAGTTTTACTTCCTTTTGTAATTGTTTATTTAATTATAGTCTACTACAGTAAGTATTTTAAAGATTATTCATGTTATGATCGTTTACAATGTTTCTATTGATTTGACTAAAATAAATAGTAATTTTGCGATTTTTTATTTAATCACCACCACGATTATTACATTTTTTAGGTTTTGTAGTGTTACTAGGATATTAAGATCAGGTACTGTTTTATAATTAGGGTAAATTTAATTGTTTTTTTACAATATACTTTGGTTTCTGTACAAGTGTTTAAATGACAATCAACAATAGTGTTTGTGATATGAACACTCGATGTGATTGATGTTATTAAAAATATGTTCATAAACTTAATGTTTTAATTTTTACTAAGATTAATTGGATTAAGAGTATACTAAAGTTTTCGAATTTTTAAATTCGGTAATATTATTATTAGATGTCCAGTGGTCATAAGCACCGTTACAAGAATGCAGGGTTGAGTGCTGATGAGCTTCGACGTCGACGGGAAGAAGAAGGTGTACAGTTAAGGAAACAGAAAAGAGAGCAGCAACTTTTTAAACGTAGGAATGTTAATTTGCCAGGACCAGATGCACCTGATATACAACTGCAGGTTATTAAGAAATTTGTTTATAAATTTGTTGTATTATTATAGTACTGCATACTTAACATTTGAAATAGATTTTTGTCTGTTACATAACAATTTTTTAAATTGAAAGTATTGGTATATTGTTACATGCTTATAAGTCTTTCTGATTCAAGTGCTAAACCCTGGTTTATTGTAGTCTCTTTATTCAGCTCTCTGACATAAAGTTAAATATAATTAGTGGACCACTGATTATCCCACAAACATTTTGCAGGGCAGTTTCAACTAAAGAATTTGTCGAATTGCACTGCCTAGGACTCCCTATAGTGTGTACTTTGTAATCCATGTCTAATTATAAAAGTTTAGGAGTAATTGATGGGCCTACAACATTTGATCAAAATAATATATCAATTAATTTAATTAGAGCTTTAAAGTAAAAGTTTGAATTTTCTAATTGTTCTCTTCAGCCTGTTGTAAACCAAGCATAAAGGCATTATTTGTGTCTTGTGATGTGTTGGATTACAAAGGGTGTCGGAGTAAACAGGGGTCAGGTTATCAGGAGTCCACTTTGTAATGTTCATTTTAGGTATAAGGTTAGAATGAAGTGACAAGTCAGTTCTGACCCTAAGTAGTAATGATTGTGACCTGCAACTTTAAAACTATAAAATTTTTGAGATCTGCATAAAAATAAGCAAAAGTTCTGGTTTGGTCTAGCACATAAAGTTAAAATAAAAATTTGTTTCAGGATGATGTGGGAATATTACCTACAGAAGATATAACACCAGCTATGATAGCAGCTCTATATGGAGACAACCCACAGGAACAAGTTATGGCAACACAAAAATTTAGAAAACTTCTAAGCCGAGAACCAAACCCACTCATAGATGAAGTTATCCGAACTGGAATAGTTCCAAAATTTGTTGAATTTTTAACAAATACTACTAACCCCACATTACAGGTATTGAAAATATAATAATAATTAGATTTTTTGCCTGTAACATATTTTTTGCAACACATTGGAACTCCAATATTCTGACAAACATTATGCAGGGCAGTGTCGGACTATCTAATTTGTCAGATTGTAGAGCACTGCCTAAGACCCTTTATAGTGAGTACTTACACCTTAATGGTGAGATTTTAGAGCTAGTTGGTCAAAATAACATGTCAATTCAGTTAGAGCTTTGTCTCTCAGTCCTCACAAAAGTAAAAGTTTATTGTAGAATGTACTATTCTCTTCAGCATATTGTAAACCAAGCTTAAAGGCGTTAATAGAGTAGAGGCGTGTAAAACAACATTTATTGAATGCAGTTTATTATGATAGTGGGCTAAAGCATAAATAAATAAATTTTATTGACTTCAATAACATACAATATTCCATTTCCTTTTATGTCTGCACTAGGCTGAGCCTGTCCTGCAGATCACCAAAAAAAAACATCACAAAAGATATATAGAATATCAAAAAATCTTTAGAGAAATAAGTAAGATATTATTATCTACCCATCACTTTCTCTCAAAACATAATTTAGTATTAGCTTTATATGCAGCTATACACTTTTATGTCACAATCAAAATTGGATCACTCTTTGTAACAACTTTAAAGGCTTGTAAGTATGTTGTTTTCAATTTTATCTAAAAACTTATTGGACTACATAATTTTACAATAACAATAGATTTATTCAAAGAAACTAGAGGTTGCCTGTGATCTTCAATTCGATCATATATTTTTAAATCCATCGTGTAGTTATAAAAAAGTATATATAATAATCTTTTCTCAATTCCATCACTGACTTCAATGTCGTTACCAGTTCATTAAATTTTATTAAAGTATTTTGTGTATGATTAACGTGTCATGATAATTTTTTTATTGTATTGTAGTGCGCGTAGCGTTCTATTTATTAAAAACTAGCTTTTGCCCGCGACTTCGTACGCAGAAAGGACGATTTTGACGAAGTTTTCTGTCGGCATTCAAGGGGATGTGAGAATTGCTTAGATTCACAAACCAAGATGGAC